>MU698773.1:119893-139083 GCA_026770625.1 Nicotiana glauca | reverse complement strand
AACCAAAGTCCATTGCGTGATTTGCCTAAGGCAAGCTTTTTAGCTTATGTAATGAACCGTTGGAGTTTTGAACTTATGCGCATAGTCAAAATTGAATTTCGAGAAATTTGTAGTTGATTTGGAAAAAAATTCTCATTTCAGAAGCTTTAATTTGGAAGAATCTAACTATGATTTGATTTTTATTGAACGACCTTGAAATCGGGATTTGAAGGTTCCAATAGGTTCTTATAATGATTTTGGACTTGGCTGTATGTCTGTATCAGGTTTTGGATGACAAGGGAGTGTCTCGGAGCCTATTGCGGAAGTTGGCATTTTGGAAGAATTTCATAAATTTGGGTTGAAGTGAATTCAATGTTATCGATATTCATTTGGTATTCCAAGTTTGGGAATAACTCTGTATGGTGATTCTACTCTTGGGGGCGCATTCGGATATGGATTTGGAGGTTCGTAGGTCATTTTGGGATCTTTTGGCGAAAGTTAGAAACATGAAGGTTTTGGGAAGTCTTACCAGAGTGAACTTTTTTATACCAGGGTCAGATTTCAATTTCGAAAGTTTGACCTAGTCCGTAGTGTCGAATGTGACTTGTGCGCAAAATTTGAGGTCAATCGCACATGATTTGATAGGTTTTCACATTAAATGTAGATGTTTGAAGTCATAAAGTTCATTAATATTAAATTGGGTGCGATTCATGATTTTGATATTTTTTGATGTAATTTTAGGCCTCGAGCAGGTCCGCATTATGTTATGCGACTAGTTTATGTGATTTGGACGAGGTCTTTGGGGCCTCAGGTGTGTTTTGGAGTAGTTTTAGATTAATATGACTTGTTTTGAAACTACTGTTGCGCGTATCTGGTTTACTTCTTCGCGAATGTGAAGAGAGTCCCACATTTGCAAAGATGAATTTTGAGGCTGCTGGGTTTTCGCCTTCTCGAACGCGAGCTATAGGTCGCAACACTGAGGGATTGCCTGAGGAACCTACACGAACATTAAAGGTCAATCGCGAATGCATACAAAGAAAAAGGGAAATTGGTCCCGGAGCTGATCGGAGCGGACTCAACCTAAGGAAGAGTGGGCGCTAATACTTTTACCCAATAGTGGTATCGGGGTCAATTTTTCACAGGGAGCTTCTATTTGGAGTTGAGTGTTTGTATGGTCTAGGACTATGTTTTAGCTCCTAATTGATCTTCTAACATTTTTGGTTTTCTTTTCATTATCTACTACAATTTATCAACTACAAGTTTAAAGCTAATTTATGCTGAGATATTGATTTTAAGTTGTATGCAATATAGAGAAAGGCACTAGGGTCGTGGCATGTACCTAGGTGGTCAACTAACAGGTAGAGATTCCTAATGCAAGAATGATGAATATGGGACTTATGCTACAACCGTTGTACTTTTGCACCCACTCTCACATCTCTCGGTAGAGAGAGTGATTTTGCCCAATTGAATCTCTCGAGACCAATTGGGTAGACCAATTTGCCCAAGCAACTTATGGTTCAAGTTGGGTAATTACTCTCTCGAGGTTTAACCCGTTAATTGGGACTACCATTCTCATGGGTCCATTTCAATTCCTTGTTGGAATTAATCTTGGGGTCATAGACTCTCTTTCTCAAGAAGAGTCAAAACCCACTAAGCTAGACTTAGTGTTTGCAACCACCAAATCTTAATGAAAACATAAGATTCACCCAAATAACAAATACCCAATATCATTCATGCACTAAACAATCACACCCATTAATTACCCACACTAGGTTGAGCCACAACCCTAGCTAATGGATTTAGCTAGCCATAGTCGTAACAGAAATTGAAGAAATAGTAGATGAAATCGACATAATAATTAACTACAACGTTAATCTACTCGAATCCACGTTAATACAAGAAGAAATTGCCCAAAATAGGCTTAAACTATGAAGTCTCAAGCTCAGCTGCTATCTGATAAAACAAAACTCAACCTAAAAAAGTAAAATGTTCTATTTATACTACACAGGAAAAATCGGACAAAAATATCCCTGAGGGTCTAGCGCGGACCGCGTACAAATGTCACGCGGCTGCGGAGGGCACTTGGTCTTCAAATCTTGCTTCTGGAACTGGGGGATGCAGACCGCAAAAGTATGTCATGCGGCCACTCATCAAAATCATCACTCTCTGAACTTTACCCACGCGGACCGCACTGCTTTGGTATGCGGCCGCGTGGGCTTTTTCCTTGAATGGTTGGGTCTCAGAACCTTCATAAGTGCGGACCGTGTGGAAAGGATCGCGGACTGCGTGGCTTGACATTGCATTTGCCTGGTCTTTGAACTATCCTGCCCGGCCGCGTGGCAAAGCAGTGCGGACCGTGCAGGGTGAACTTGAACTAACCCAGCCTTTGAACTCTCCTGCGCGGCCGCACACCAAATCAATGCGGTCCGCACAGGTCATCTTGTTCCCCACTTCAGTTGTCTTTTGACACTTGGCAGATTTCACTCCTTTTTGAGCCGATCTTTGATATTTGTCATCTTGTCGCTCAAACCTGCAATCAAGTGTAATTTGTAAGCATTTTGGGACTAATATATGGCAATTAATGCACAAAGCTCAGGTAAGAATGGGTATAAAACATGTAGAAATCACAGTTATCAACTCCCCCAAACTTAAACCTTTGCTTGTCCTCAAGCAAATAAAATGAGACCTATCCCTCAATGGAAAACACCCAAGTAATTCCTGTTCATCCTAAATTAACCTCAACAAGTATCAATTGGGACTAGCAATTTACCTCATTGTGAATACATCATTAACACATTTAAAACTTTGAAAACTTGTGGATCAAGTGTGACACAAGAGCATCAAGAGTTGACACATCTCATCAAGGAACCTTTCTCAAGTACTTTGGTCATTGTGGAACCCAAACTCACACATCCTCAACTCTCCCTAAGTGAACCTCACCTTTTAGAGTATTTGCACACAAACCGAGGTGGATGGATTTCTCACTCATCTCTCACAAAGAAAAGGCCCTAAGTCCGGCTCTAAGTACCATATGCTTGCCCTTTATGTAAGAATCCACTAATGTAGGCTTCCCTCAACTCAAGATTATATAGGGCTTTTGAGGAGTCATTGTGAAGGCTTTTGGGTGAAGGTAGGATATGATTTTGTTCAAATGCGTTCAATCTTCCCTTAAGCACTTCTTTTGATTCATTTTGGCACACTTTCTTGACTCAATTGAGTAATTCACTTCTTTCAAGGGGTTAGAGAGACACATTGTCACTCTTTATTTTGCAATTCAAACCTTTTTTTCACTTTTTGTTGTCCTTTGATTCTTATTCTCTTTTTGTCTTTTTTTTTGTCTTTTTCTCTTTTTCATTGCCTTCCTTTTATTTTTCTTTTGTACCTTCTACCACATTGTTTCCTTTCTTGTCTCTCCCCCTAAACTTAGACATTTGCCACTACTCAAGGGAAGATTTGGGTGCCAAGAGAAGGTCTAATTGAGAACGGGTATAGGCTTGTAACTTGGTTCATGAAAGAAAAAGGTTTAAGGCTCAAAAGGGGTGAACTAGGGATCATTTAATTGGTAGGTCATGAAATTGTTCAAATTGGTATTTTTGGATCAAGGAGAGCCTATAATCACTTCTCAAATCAAGTTCCACCTATGATTTCGCCTCAACAAATATTCGGGGCAAGTTCTAGACCATCGGCTCGGTACTTGGGCTCAATAAATCGAATTCTCACCACACACACTCAAGGATTGCCAAAGATGGAGTCGAGGGCCCACAACGACCTTAGATATGATTCAAGCGCACAATGGCCCTAAATGACCACATGATGATTGTTTGGTCAACACAAGAGTCTCAAGGCCACAACTTTCATCATCCTAATCACAACATAATGTCTTTGACCATAGGATCAAAGGCAAATGTGCTAGGCCCAAGTGAAGCTTTGCCTGAGGTATCCTTAACTACAAAAAACTTGAAAATCGAAAAGAAAAATCAAAAACGGACTCAACCCTTAAGAAAGTTGTCACGCCATCTATTATTGGGAAGAGCCACCCGGTTCACACATCATTCTACCTTGGAAAGAACCGTGACATTAAGAAAACCAAGGGCTTATTGCAAACACCAAAACAAAATCAAAAAGAGCCTACGAGCCTAACTTTGCAACTAAAATGAAAACGAAAAATTTTAACGAAAATAGAAAACCAAAATGAAAACCGAATGAATATGTACAAAAGAGGAGTAGAATATACAACTAGGGGCGATGAATATATACATGAGGTTGAAGAGTATCTAGATTGAACAGTTATATACAAGCCATCTACAACTACGAATGTACTAAAAGTAAAAGAATATATACAATAATCCAGAGTATCAATCAAAATGGTAGGGCCACACCCCCATGAATAAAAGCTAGAACTGTCCCCAATGCTAACTATCAAAATAAAGCATCAAAAATCAGTAAAGGATATAGAGAGGCCTTTCAAGCCTCATCAATCACCGTGTGCTGCTCAGTAGCTCCTGAGTCCTCTTTACCGGCAGGGACCTCAGACTGGTCCCCAGCCTGCTGCTACTGTGCTACTGTGTTGCTGTGCTGCTGGGACTGGTGGAACTGTGGAGAGCTCAATATCTGGAGTACTGGAGGGAACCTCCTGGACCGGAGCCACCTCAATCACTATTACCTCTGTGCTAGGGAGCTTCCTCTTCTTCTTTGGCATGTGCTCCTCCGCCTGTGGCTGCACTGCTACTGGCTCTCCAGCTGGATCTCTAAATAATAGGTCAAGTGGCATCTGATCCACTAGCGTCTTGTCCACATCCTCTCTAATTTTCTGCACGGACTCCTTTGAGGCCTTTGTCTTCCTCAGCTTCCTATGCTCCTTAGCCAATTTGTCTAGTGCTTTGATATGGTCCCCAACTGCTTTGGCTAACTTATCCTGCTTCTCCATAATCTTTTCCTGGTTGGCCAGGATCTTCTTCAGTGTATCCTCAATGGAGGAAGGAATCTCAACAGTGACTGGTGCTCCTTGTGCCTGTACAGCAGTGGTCAATATGGACAACTTGGATGTCGCAACTGACATCCAGTTGTTCAAACTGGCTAATGAGTGTGTGAGCTATTTGGCAGTGAGCCGGTGAGTCTTTGATGAAGGAATCACCGGATTAGCTGCGACAGATGGGCCAGCTGTGGAGGAAGGACCTGGGGGCAGTGCCTCATCAGTAGCGGGCTCAGTGGGCTGCTCAGTAGCAACTAGCTCTTTAGACTGGCCAGGTTCGGAGGAGGTAGAAGCCTGAGTCTTTTTGCCTCTCTTTGGGTTGTCCGGACCTAACTGATCATACCACGAGTAGGGGGCCACTGGAAATACCGAGACATCATATCTTTTCTTCTTCACTTTCAAATTTCTAAAGTATAGGGAGAGTGTGTTCAGGAAGGGGTAGTTTGTTTTTGTCTCGTACCCGACTTGAGAAATAACTCTTGACATTATGTTACCCACATTTAGAGGAAACCCTGCCATGATAGAGGCTACCAAAATAGCACAAAGAAGAGGAACTGTCTGATCATGTGTGGGTGGGTCAAGTCGACTACATACGAAAGTCAACCAACCTTTAGCTTCAAAATTCAGTGTGTTCCTATAGTTCTTTTCCTGTGCTTTCAACCAAATAGGGACTGTACCCGGGCTGCTAAGTGCTCGGCCAACCAAGGACGAACTTCTTCTTTTAGTGCCAGCTTTTCAAGATACTGAGATTCATCCTCTTCCTGAAACCCTAAGAAGTCATTCAGCGACTTCCCATGAAAAACCACTATCTTGTCCCTCACTTTTGTTGCTTTTGAGTCCCGAACTATATGGTGAACATTACAGTAAAACTCCTTCACCATATGCTCGTTTGCTATTTCAAGTCGCTATTTGAAGAATCCCCAACCCTCTCTAGTGTGGAATTGTACTTGCACATGAGGGTTGAGAGGGACAAGATCGGCATCTATGAACTGCCTCTCCGGAATCAGTTTCCTTTTGGGCCACCACTCCCAAAATTTATGGAAGGCGACCTCACTGACAAACCTATCTGCCCATGCCTCTGGTCTCCTGGTTCTCTCTATACCTCCAACCTGTGGTTCACCTCCTTCAGCATATCCTCCACTTTCCCTTGATAGTGAAGACGTGGGAGAAGTGGAGTGTTGGTCCTCACGTTCTTTTTCTGCTCCTGACTCATCAGACGAGTCCGAGACTACATTCATTGGTCTCTTGTAAGTGGCAACATCCTCATGATCAGGAGAAGGGGAGTCATGGATTGGAATTGATAGAGACATGTGGGTGGGGGCAGACTCCGAAGTCACACTCCGGGAAGGTGCGTACTCACTCGCTATGGAATGGGAGGCAGCCCTGTCGGCTTCCTGAATTAGCTTCCGGGTTCTCTTTATGTTCTCCCTGGTCCGAGGAGTGAGATTTACAATTCTCTTGCTTTTCCCCCCTCGAGAGGAATCACCCCTCCCGGGTTATTTTTCTTTGCCCCCGCGTTGTTGTTGTTTACCTCCACGTTTTTGAACCATTGCCTGTAATAATACATGACTAACTTTGTTAGTAGAAGCACATAAAGTGAATTAGAAAGTTCAGTTGAAAGCAAAAATGAAGACACAGTGACACAGACTGAGGGGTGCGGACCGCATAAGAATACACGCGGTCCGCGCAGTTCAAAACTCCAAACACTCACCTCTCTGTCTAACTGATGCGGTCCACACTTCTTTGGACCACGGCTGCGTTGTTTCAGCATGGACCGCACTAAAATGGTACGCGGTCCGCTCAGGTCAAATTCTCAAAAGGTTACTTCTCTAAACTCCTCTCACGCGGTCCGCACGGTTTTGGACTGCGGCCGCACTGGACTTATGTGGACCGCACACAAATGGCACGTGGAACATGCTAAGAGGATGCATCATCACACACAAAGAGTCACGCGGATCGCGCACAAATGCCGCACGACCGTGTATGGCTAATTTAACTGAGCCGGGATTTTAGTTCCATTAAGTCCAATTTTTGTTCACAATTTGATTCCTAAGTGTCCCTACTCAATTAATTAACAAGAATTCATTCCCTATTTGCTCAAAGTAACACAGAGAATCTAATCTAACAGTTAAACTAAAAAAGAAAGAGAAGAAAATAAGAAGCTATACAAGTAGGTAACAAGTACAAGAAACAAAAGTTAGGCTATGAATGAAATGAATAAGAGTTGTTACCAGGGATTAATGAGAATTCAACTATGTGCACAATTAGCCTTGATGAATAGTGAAATTTAGAGTGTAGGAGGAAATTTTGCGAAAATGATAAAATGAGGCCCAAGGCCTCTATTTATAGAAAAAGCCTTGGGACCCACAGCTCACCTACCAATGCGGCTGCACAAAAAGGGCCGCGGACCGCGTTGGGTTTACCTTCCTTCACAAGTTGCTGCTCAAGCCACACGGACCGCACTGTTTTGGTGCACGGCCGCGTGGAAAACTTCAGAGACATGTTGTTTCAGTTCTTCCCACGCGGACCGCATTGCTTTGGTCTGCGGCCGCGTGGGAACTTATCAGAGAGCATGACATTTTGAGTTTTCAAACGCGGACCGCACAGAAAGGGATGCAGACCGCGATGATTCTTCTGAGACTTAACTCTCAGCTGCTCAAGCCTACGCGGACCGCACTGCTTTGGTGCGCGGCCGCGTAGGAAACCTTCAGAGACTGCTCATTTTGCATTTTTGTCCTGCATTGGTTCAACATTATCCCTGTAACACTTCACAAACTATCAGCTCAAAAACCCTACTCTACAACATAAAAACAAAGAAAAGCAAAGGACATGGGTTGCCTCCCAAGAAGCGTCTGATTTAACGTCGCGACACGACGCATGTTACCACCATAGTCATTACAAATGAATAAGCGCCACCACGTGGCTGTCATCAATCTTGCCAAAGTAATGCTTGACACGATGCCCATTGTCCCGTAATACTTCACTATTCTTGTTTTTGAGATCAATGGCACCAAAAGGAGTAACACCAACCACCTCAAATAGATCGCTCCACTTTGACTTTAGTTTGCCCGGAAACAACCTTAACCGAGAGTTGAATAGGAGAACCATATCACCAACCTTGAATTCTTTCCCTCGAGCATACTTGTCATGAAGGTACTTCTTCTTATCCTTGTACAAGGATGAGTTGGAGTAAGCATGAAACCGAAACTCATCAAGTTCATTCAATTGTTCAACCCGGAGATTAGCAGCTATGTTCCACTCTAAGTTCAACTTTTTCAAGGCCCACATGGCCTTATGCTCCAATTCCACCGGAAGATGACAAGCCTTCCCAAACACCAACCAGTACGGTGACATACCAATCGGGGTCTTGAAATCTGTACGATAAGCCCAAAGAGCATCGTTCAATTTCTTCGACCAGTCGATCCTATTTGCATTGACAGTCTTGGACAAAATACTCTTGATCTCTCGGTTAGAAACCTCAACTTGGCCACTCTCTTGAGGATGATAAGGAGTGATCACCTTGTGATTCACCCCATACTTGGCTAGCAAAGAGTCAAAAGCCCGGTTGCAAAAATGAGAACCCCCGTTACTGATGATAGCATGTGGAGTACCAAATCTCGTGAAGATACTCTTTTCAAGAATGCCACCACACTTCGAGCTTCATTATTTTGCAAAGCTATGGCCTCAACCCATTTCGACACATAATCAACCGCTACCAAGATGTAGGTGTTTCCACAAGAACTTACGAATGGTCCCATAAAGTCTATCCCCCAAACATAAAAAATGTCAACCTCTAGAATTGTGTTAAGGGGCATCTCATCTTTCTTAGAAATCCCTCCGACACGTTGGCATTCATCACATATTTTCACAAAGTCACCGGCATCCTTGAACAAAGAAGGCCAATGGAAACCACAACTCAACACTTTAGATGTCGTCCTCGCCCCACAATGATGGACACTATAGGGCGAAGAGTGACAAGCTTCCACAATACTCAATTGCTCTTCTTCGGGAACACACCAGTGAATTACACCATCGGCGCAAATTTTGAAAAGATACGGCTCATCCCAATAGTAGTCCAAAACAATCCCGCTTGAGCTTCTTCCTTTGGTTAGAAGAGAGCTCATACGGAAACACACCAGTAACAAGATAATTGGCAATGTCGGCAAACCATGGCATGTCTAGCATTGAAACCAAGAGGAGTTGTTCATCCGAAAAAGCATCATTTATCTCGAGGCCGTCCAAAGGCCTCCCTTCCTCCTCTAATCGAGACAAGTGGTCCGCCACTTGATTTTTACTACCCTTTCTATCAACAATCTCCAAATCAAATTCTTGTACAAGAAGCACCCATCTCATTAACCTTGCTTTTGAATCTTTCTTAGTCATCAAGTACCTAAGGGCGGCGTGATCAATATGAATGATCACTTTGTCCCCCATAAGGTATGGGCGAAACTTCTCCATGGCAAAAACAATGGCTAGCAATTCCTTCTCCGTAACCGTATAGTTCCTTTGTGCTTCATTCATTGTCTTACTTGAGTAGTACACCGGATGGAACATTTTGTTGATTCTTTGGCCCAAGATCGCCCCCACCGCAACATCACTAGCGTCGCACATGAGCTCAAAGGGCAAGCTCCAATTTGGTGCGGTAATGATGGGGGGTAGTCGTCAACTTTTTCTTTAGAAGCTCGAAAGCCTCCATACATCTCTCATAAAACACATATTTGGCATCTTTCTCTAGAAATTTACACAACGAGTTAACTACCTTAGAAAAGTCCTTGATGAATCTTCGGTAGAAACCCGCGTGTCCAAGAAAACTCCTCGCCCCTTTGACAGAAGTAGGGGGAGGGAGACTTGATATCACCTCAATCTTCGCCTTATCAACCTCAATCCCTCTTTTTGAAATTTTGTGACCCAACACAATTCCTTCTTCTACCATAAAATGGCAAACCAAGTTTGTGTCTTCGCATCGGGCCAACACACGATCCAAGTTTTGTAAGCATTTACCAAATGAGTCCCCAAACACACTAAAATCATCCATGAAGACATCCAATATGTCCTCCACCATGTCAGTGAAGATTTCTATCATACATCATTGGAAGGTCGCCGGTGCATTACATAATCCAAATGGTATTCGAAAGAAGGAGAATGTGCCATAAGGACATGTGAAAGTTGTCTTTTCTTGGTCTTCCTGGGCAATGAGAATTTGGTTATAGCCTGAATACCCATCCAAAAAACAATAGAAAGCTTGGCCCGCAAGACGATCAAGAATTTTGTCCAAGAACGGCAATGGGAAATGATCCTTTCTAGTCACCTTGTTCAACTTCCGGTAGTCCATGCATACCCTCCAACCCGTCATAGTATGTGTCGGAATAAGTTCATTGTTGTCATTGGTCACCACCGTCATTCCTCCCTTCTTTGGCACACATTTTACTGGAGAAGTCCACGAACTATTAGAAATTAGGTACACCACACCGGCGTCAAGCCACTTGATGACTTCCTTTTTGACCACCTCTTGCATGGCCTCATTGAGTCTCCTTTGATGTTCAATGGACGGCCTATCATCCTCCTCCAATATTATCTTGTGTATGCAAAACGTGGGGCTAATACCCCAAATATCCGCCAAGGTCCATCCTATCACCCGCTTGCGCTTTTGAAGAACCACCAAATTGACGTCAACCTGCACGTTAGTCAAGCAAGAAGAAAGAATAACCAGCAATGTGAAATTAGGACCAAGAAATTCATACCTGAGGTGAGGGAGGAAGTGGTTTCAACTCCAACAATGGTGGCTCCTCAATAGATGGCTTGGTGGGGGGAGTTTTGCGATTCTCAAGATCAAGAGATAACTTCCTCGGCTTATAAGAATACGAGCCCATGCCATGTAATGCGTTCACACACTCCACCCTTTTGGCATCATCATCAACATCCATGTTTAAAAGCACGGGCTCACGTGGGTCCTCAACATTTGCAATGCGCTTGTGTCATCCACTATCACCACCGTGACAATGTCAACAAACGAGCACACTTTAGTGCTATTTGGTTACCTCATTGATTTGCACACGTGGAACACAACCTTTTCATCTCCAACAAGGAAGGTCAATTCTCCCACTTCCACATCAACCAAGGCCTTCCCCGTAGCTAGGAAAGGCCTTCAAAGAATGATAGGCACCTCGAAATCCACTTTGCAATCCAAAATCACGAAATCGGCCGGCAATATGAACTTATCAACACAAACAAGGACATCATCAATAATCCCCAAAGGCCACTTCATTGACCGGTCCGCCATTTGAAGCCTCATGGAAGTTGGACGAGGTTGTCCGATACCCATGTCTTGAAAACCGAATATGGCATGAGATTGATACTTTCCCCCAAATCACATCGGGCTTTTGCGAAATCGGCACTTCCAATGGTACGTGGTATTGTGAATGCTCTGGGATCCTCTAGCTTTGGAGCCATGGAGTGTACAATGGAACTCACTTGGTGCGTCATCTTGATTGTCTCACACTTCATCGATCTCGTTTTAGTAACCAAGTCCTTCACGAACTTTGCATATCCCGACATTTGTTCAAGTGCCTCCACCAAGGGCACATTTATAGTCAAACTCTTCATCATCTTAATGAATTTTTAAATTGGTTGTCACCTTTTTGCTTGGCCAACCTTTGAGGATATGGCGGAGGAGGTCTAGGCAAGGGTGCCTTGGCTTTTGGCACCACCGGTTGGGGCATATCAATGACGTTTTCCCTAGACGGGTTCACAACCTCTTGAGTCTCCTCCTCACCCTCATCAATTTCAATTCTCACATCATCACTTACATTTGGTTCAACAATATCCTCAACTACCAATGGGATCTCATCATTTTGCAACTCTTCTTCATCAATCACAACTCGATTTCCTCTTGAGGCTTGCACATTACTGCCTCTTCCACTTCTCGTGGTCACCGCCATCACATGATTATTATGCCCACCCTTGGGGTTTACTATCGTATCACTTGGTAGAGCACCCTTTGGGCGAGTGTTGAGAGATTGCGAAATTTTCCCGAGTTGTGCTTCCAAGTTACGGATTGAAGTGTTATGGGAGGCCAATTGAGCATCGGAGTCATGATTCTTCTTCATCATTTTCTCAAACATGTTCTCTATTCGATCCATGTCATTGCCTGACGAACTCGACCCTTGAGATTGAAACGGAGGCGGGTTGTTGGGGAGTTGATACATTGGGGGCCTTTGAAAGCCTTGCCCCCTATTACCTTGAACACCATTATTGTTCCACCCATCTTGACCACCATTGTTGTTGTTCCAATTGTTGTTCCCGTTCCAATTACCTTGATTCCCCGAGTTATTGTTCCCCCAATTGCCTCCTTGATTGTTATTATAATTCCAATTGCCACCTTGTTGATTGCCCCAATTACCTTGGGGTCTCCATTGTTGATTCCCTTGACAACCTCTATTCCCTTGGAAGTTGTTGACATATTGGACTTCCTCACTTTGGTCATCAAAAACTTCATTAGAATATCCACCACCATCATCAGAGTTGTCAAAATTTTCTTGAGGTTGTTGTTGCCCTATTTGCCTTCTTTTCATCATATTCACTCCCTCCATGGCATTGACTAGGCACGGATTTTTAACTTGTTGAAGTTGCGCCTTAGCCAATTGGTTCATTGTTGTTGTGAGTTTGGCAATGGCTTGGCCGTGATCATGCAACTCCTTATGCAAGTGTATAACATTAGGATCACCTTGAGTAACATTAGCCCGGCTTTGCCATGCCAAAGAAGTATCGGCCATTTCATCAAGAACATCACAAGCTTCGTTGTTTGGAAGCTTCATAAAATTACCACCGGCCAACTGATTGACAATGCACTGGTTTGTTGTGTTTATACCCCGATAGAATGTCTGTTGGATCATAACATCATTCATATCATTGTTGGGGCACTCTTGAAAGCCAGAATATCATCTCGAAGAGCCGCCATATGACTAGGAGAAAAGAAATTGGCAAAGAATTTATCGGCCAACTCATCCAACGTAGTTATGGAATGATTTGGGAGTCTCTCCAACCAATCTAATGCTTTCCCCCGAAGTGGGAAGGGGAAAAGCCTTAACCTTAATGCATCTTCCGAAACATTTGTCTGCTTGCTCCCCCAACAAGTATCCACAAACCCTTTCAAATGCTTGTATGCATTTTGATCTGAGGCGCCTGTGAAGTAACCTCGTTGTTCGAGCAAAGTGAGCATGTCATTGGTGATTTGGAAGTTCCTCACCCGGATTGGGGGAGGAACTATTGCACTTGCATACCCTTGATTGGGTAGAACTCTTGGTGCTACTCTTGGTGGAGGTGGAGGAGGGTCTGGTATGTTGTCATTAGCATTAACATTTGCATTAGCATTAACATTTGCATTAGCATTTCTACCCCGTCTTTGTGCTCGGGGCAAAACCTTTTCTTGTTCTATGTCTTCCACCTCCTCTACTCCAACGTTGATAGCATCTTGTGTGTTTAAAGCCATTGGTACCTGAGTGAATTAACACAAATAAAGTAAGTAAAAATAAGGACAAAGAATCAAAACACAAAACTAGCCAACAAATAGTCAAACACCGTGAAGCTCCCCCGACAACGGCACCAAAAAGTGATCGGAGCGGACTCAACCTAAGGAAGAGTGGGTGCTAATACTTTTACCCAATAGTGGTATCGGGGTCAATTTTCCACAGGGAGCTTCAATTTGGAGTTGAGTGTTTATATGGTCTAGGACTATGTTTTAGCTCCTAATTGATCTTCTAACATTTTTGGTTTTCTTTTGATTATCTACTACAATTTATAAACTACAAGTTTAAAGCTAAGTTATGCTAAGATATTGATTCTAAGTTGTATGCAATATAGAGAAAGTTACTAGGGTCGTGGCATGTACCTAGGTGGTCAACTAACGGGTAGAGATTCCTAATGTATGAATGATGAATATGGGACTTATGCTATAACCGTTGCACTTTTGCACCCACTCTCACACCTCTCGATAGAGAGAGTGATTTTGCCCAATTGACTCTCTCGAGACCAATTGGGTAGACCAATTTGCCCAAGCAACTTATGGTTCAAGTTGGATAATTATACTCTCGAGGTTTAACCTGTTAATTGGGACTACCATTCACATGGGTCCATCCCAGTTCCTTATTGGAATTAATCTTGGGGTCATAGACTCTCTTTCTCAAGAAGAGTAAAAACCAACAAAGCTAGAATTAATGCTTGCAACCACCAAATCTTAATAAAAACATAAGATTAACCCAAATAACAAATACCCAACATCATTCATTCACTAAAAGATCACACCCATTAATTATCCACACTAGGGTTGAGCCAAAACACTAGCTAATGGGTTTAGCTAGCCATAGTAGTAACACAAATTGAAGAAATAGTAGATGAAATTGACATAATAATTAACTACAAAGTTAATCTACTCGAATCCACGTTAATACAAGAAGAAATTGCCCAAAATAGGCTAAAACTATGAAGTCTCGAGCTCAGCTGCTATCTGATAAAACAAAACTCAACCTAAAAAAGTAAAATGTTCTATTTATACTACACAGGAAAAACCAGACAAAAATACCCCTGAGGGCTTGGCGCGGAACGCGTACAAATGTCACACGGCCACGGAGGGCACTTGGTCTTCAAATCTTGCTTCTGGAACTGGGGGATGCGGACCGCACAAGTATGTCAGGCGGCCACGTTGGCTAAGGGACGCGGACTGTACAGAAATGGTGTGCGGTCGAGTAGCAAGACTCATTAAAATATCACTCTATGAACTTTACCCACGCGAACCGCACTGCTTTGGTATGTTGCCGCGTGGGCTTTTGCCTTGAATGGTTGGGTCTCAGAACCTTCACAAGTGCGGACCGCATGGAAAGGATCACGGACAGCGTGACTTGACATTGCAATTGCCTGGTCTCTGAACTATCCTGTGTGGCCGCATAGCAAAGCAGTGCGGACCGCGCAGGGTGAACTTGAACTAAACCAGCCTCTGAACTCTCCTGCGCGGCCGCACAACAAATCAGTGCGGTCCACGCATGTCATCTTGTTCCCCACTTCAGTTGTCTTTTGACATTTGGCAGATTTTACTCCTTTTTGAGCCGATCTTTGATATTTGTCATCTTGTCGCTCAAACCTGCAATCAAATGCAATTTGTAAGTATTTTGGGACTAATATATGGCAATTAATGCAAAAAGCTTAGGTAAGAATGGGTATAAAACATGTAGAAATCACAGTTATCAGGAGCCATTTAGCCTTCGCGAACGCGGAGCTCTAACCGCAAATGCGAAATAGTGGAGTCTAGAGCCTTCATGAACGTGAGGCTTTGATCGCGAATGCGAAGAAGGGCGGACCTAGGCTAGGCATAATATTTTAAAAGTGGGGTTTCGATTCATTTCACCCATTTTTCACACGGCTTGGGTGATTTTTGTAGCTTTTGAAAAGGGATTTCATCATCAAGCATGAGGTAATTAATTTCCACTAGTTATGAGTTAAATGCAAGGTTTATACACAGATTTAGTCATGAAAAATTGTAGAAATTTGGGAATTTGAAGAAAAACCTAGAAATTTTTATTTTTTTATCTTAACCACGAAATTGGACATAGAATTGGGATTAAATTATATATTTGAGTTCGTGGTGTTATGGGTAACGTTTATCTTCAAAACATTTCGGAATCCGGTCACGTAGGCCCAATGTTGATTTTTATTGACTTTTCAAGCGGAGTTGAAAATTATTGTAAATTGAATTATAATGAGTATTAGAGTATATGTTTATGGAATTGCTCATTTATTGACTAGTTTTGGGAGCGTTGGCCATCAGTTTGAGTTGTGAACTCCGGAGTAAGGTAAGTCTCTTTTTTAACCTTATAAGAGGGAATTAACCCCGTAGGCAAATTGAATTTATGTGTACTCTTATTTGTGGGGGTTATGTACGTACGAGGTGATGAGAGTCCGTACGTAGCTACTAGTTATGCCTATGTCCGGGTAATTTTGGGTTTACACCATGTCTTGTTGATATTGTTATTTGATTATGCTTATTATTTTCCTTAAAAGGAGTTGAGATTGAGTATGCTTATTAAAATGCCTTGAAAAGAGTCGAAATTGAGAAATTTGAGATTTTCAAAGCTTTCATTTAAATTTCGTATTTTTGAAAAGAATTAAGGAATATTATAAAAATTTGAGAAATCTATGCTCAACCGCGTCGCAAATATATTCCACGAGCAGGGTAAATTTTCACTACTCTCATGAGAGCGGGTCGATCGCCTCGACAGGTTAAATCGATGCATGTATGGTTCGTGTCGTTCGACCTTCGGCATTGCAAAATTTATAATAATATGTTAGATCCGGTCGTACGACCTCGGCATGAATTGCGCATGATAACTCTTTGGAACTAATAATAATTGACATTATTTTATTGGCTTGAGATATAAATTGTTAAATGATGATGAATTTGGAAATTCCCGTTAGTAAAAGAATTGTTGATTATTTCCGGTTATTGAATTTTTAGCCATATTATGTAATACATGCTTAATTATAACATCGGTATATTATTGTCAGCTTATATTATATGTCGGAGTCAATCCCTAGTAACTACTTCTTCGAGGTTAGACGGGATACTTAATGGGTACGAGTTGATTTACATACTCATACTACACTTGCTTAGGGGTGTTCACGGTTTGGTTTGGTCGGTTTTTAATTAAAACCAAAACCAAACCAATTTAATCGGTTTTTAAAACTTTAAAACCAAAACCAAACCAAATTAAATACAAATCTTCGGTTTGATTGTTGTTGGTTTGGTTCAGTTTGGTTCGATTTTTCGGTTCTTAGTGAGCTAATGATCGGTCGATAATATTAAAATAATGCTAGACAACAATCTGAAAATAATTTGCCAAATTTATGCTTTATATATATTTCTTTGACAACTGAAAATTTATTTACCTATTTATATGAAAGAATGAACAAAAAACAAACTAAAAGTTTGCTTTCTGAAGCTTTAGTCATTGTTGTCTTGCAATTTGAATGTGCTTTCTTTACTCTAGTGGTGTTTTTTTTAAACTCTTCTTTTAGGCAAAAGTATGTCGGAAGGTTAGAGAATTAGAGTCTATTAATGAAAAGAAAATTGGTCGAATCCTCTTGTTTTAGGATTAGGCAATCTTTTAAGATATAACAGGATAAACCAAATTCAAAATAGCAATTAAAATTATTTACAAAAAGATATTATATTATATATAAATAATTATTAAATTTTGTATATAATTAATCGGGTTGGTTCGGTTTATTTTTTGGTTTTTTAAAATAAAACCAAAACCAAACCAAATATTATCGGTTTTTAAAAATTAAAACCAAAACCAATCCAAATAAAAAAAAATATCGGTTTACTTAATTGGTTTGGTTCGGTTTTCGGTTTGGATTGGTTTTCAATCTAACGTGAACACCCCTACACTTGCTGTACAGTTTTGTGCAGGCATATATATGTCTAGTGGCCTTGTGGGACAGAGGCGCGATTATTGTGGGGACTTAGGTGAGTTGCATCCTAAGTTACGAGTCCACAGCATGGAGAGTCTCCTTCAAAATTGAAGGAAATTATGATTTCAAAATACTAAAATGAGTAATCAAGTTAATCAATTATTGTTGGCTTGCCTGGTAGCGGTGTTAGGTGTCATCACAACCTTTAATGGATATTGGGTCGAGACAACATGGTATCAGAGTACTAGGTTCACTTAAGTCTCACGAGTCATGATCGAGTCTAGTAATCTTTTAAATAAGTATGGAGATATCTATACTTATCTTCAAGAGACTTTAGGGCTGTTAGGACCACGTCCCTTCTTGATTCCCCATCGTGCGATTTGATTTCTTTGTGGCTTATGCCTTCATTTCCTTCCTATTAAATCTCATGCGACGTGAAGCGCTTGTTATAAATTGGGAATCAAGGAATTGTAACGGTACTGTAGATGTGGTGTAGGATGTTTCTCCCTTCTTATTTGATTGGGCTAATGACTTCCCCTTGCGGAAGGATGTTCTATCATTTCAGCTCAATAGCAGTATTTCTGATGGTTTTGAGGCTATGCATAGATTGATATGATGTTCACCAGTTATTATAGCACAATATTAATGTGATGTTATGGATGTTTATCTATGTGTCGGGACAGTGAATGACTTGAAAGGAGGTTTTAGTCCGTGCATGATTAAGAGGTTCAGAGTTTTATTTCCAGTAGAGGAAAGGCAACCAGACTATGAGTGTTCAAGTTAGGTTGATGGAGTAACGAGACTTGGTATTTCGAGCACGGTAGAATTGTCATATGTGATTGTCATGACCCTAAACCTAGACATGGTCGTGATGGCGCCTCTCGTGAAGACAAGGTCAGCAGACATATACCCCAAATTAATTAACATATGTAACGATTCATAATCAAGTCATTAATAATGATAAAACACAAAAATGGAGTGAAATATATCAACTGCGGAAAACAACCAACACAGCCCGACATCGAGTGTCACCAGTCATGAGCACCTAATATGTGTCTAAGATTCTGAAAGAGTTTATATAGTCTATTACAGAACTAAAAACAGAAAGTAAGATAGGAGGGAGAAACACTGGGCTGCGATCGCCAAGCAGCTACCAAGTGGACTCCAAATGACCTGCTGGGTGCAATCGACCCTCACTAGCTGGACCCGAGGCTCCTGAATCTACACACATGGTGTAGGGAGTAAAGTAAGTATGCTAACTTAATGAGTAATAACGATAAATGAAGACTGAGCGATAAGAAAACACGGAAAATCACAACAAGATGCTACATAGAGGCAGTATAAAATCAATGCAGCGCAATAAAATAATGAACTTGTAAGAAAACAACTTATTCCAATGAAAACCTCTTTTAAGCATCTTTAGCAATTAAACAAGTTAATGATAAAATAGCGAGAATATATAAACGCATAAAATCAGCCCCTCGGGCGCAATATCAACAGAATCAGCACCTTGGTCAATAACATGGAACAACAACAACCCCTCGGGCTATATCACATATCACACTGGATACCCACGCTCACTGGGGGTGTACAAACTCCGGGAAGGGCCCCTTACGGCCCAAGCGCAATATCAAGCCATCTCATGGCATAATCAATAGGCTCTCGGCCTCATATAAAGCCACCTCGTGGCGTACAACTCAGGCCCTCAGCCTCATAATTATAATTAGTACAACATTGCTGCAGCTTGCAGCCCGATCCCATAATAATCCTCACAACA
>MU698773.1:97640-110849 GCA_026770625.1 Nicotiana glauca | reverse complement strand
CCCCCAAACCCCCCCCCCCCCCATCGTCTCTTTCAATCTTCCCACTTAGAGAACACAAACACTAATAGTTGCCACCCATTCCCACCATCCTCCGGTGGTAGCGCCGGCTCCAATCCTCACCAAAATCACACCCCGGGACCTCCACAAACCCCTCTTCCCAAATCCCATATCAGTTTCCCTCGAACACCCTTGAAACCTCTCGAATCTGGATTTGAAGATGAACCCTAGAAATTCCAAAATCCTAAATTGAGTGTTCGTTGAATTTTTCTGTTCTAAATTGATTTTGTTCGTGTGTTCTTCTTAAGAACACACGATTAACTTCAAAATCGGCCAGAACTCGGATGGTTTGAAGACCCGGGCTCGCTCTTCATTTCCCGAACCTTTTCTTAGATATTTTCTTTTCTTTCTTCGGTTTAGTCTTTTCTTCATTTGTTTTTCTGTTTTCTGCTTCTTCCTATGCTTTTGAAAATCTTAGTTTTCTAATTTTAGAGTGTTAATTACATAAGCGTTAGTTTTTTTTATTTAAGAAGTTTTCTTTTCTTTAAGTAGTTTAAGAATTTGTTAATAATTTAAATTTCATTAAGTTCTTAGTGCATCAATTGGAATTAGCAAAACATTTTCCCGAATTGCTTTTGTTTTTGTGGACTTCATTAAGAGTTGGGGTTTGTTAGTAAATACTGAATTAGGTTGGTTTCATGTTAGGTTTGAAAGTCCAAAGAAAGAGGTCAGTCCAGGTTGGGGTTAAATTTGGGTCAACTTGGCCCATGAGCTGAAAGGTAGCTAGTTAACCAAGGTAATAACAGGGGTATTGGGGGATATTTTAGGAAGTTTAGGATAGGGGAATATTTGTTAACTAATTTCAGAAGCTTCTAGTAGGGGTTTTAGGGAAATTTCATATTTTTGGGTGGTTTAACCTGGGTAGCAAGTCAATAATTTGAGGATATCTAGGCAAAAGAAAAAATTAAAGAGGGATAAAGTGCAAAATGAGAATCTGAAGTCTGCCCTACTTTGCTTGCCTATAAAGGAACCCTAAACTTTCCTTTCAAGGCATATTTTTGAGAGCTAAAAATCAAGAAAATAGAAAAAACTGCAAAATTTTACTGTTTTCATAGAGAATTGAATAGAGGAAAAATTTAAAAAAAACACAAAAATAGCTAGAGGAAATACTGTTCCATTGGTTTTCTGTTTTAACTTGGAGAATTTTCGACTGCCTGGAGTTATTTAGGCTTTATTTGAGGCTGAAATGGACTGAGGTTGAGTATATTTGAAGTTTTATGGTTTATTCTTGATTGAAGCTGGGTTTCTGGGCTGTTCTTACTTCATTTCTAGTTTTAACTACTACTGATTTTGCTGTTTGTTACTGCTGCTGGGCCATTGACTACTCTTTTGTTGCTTTCTTCACACTTTCAGGTATTTCTTGGACTGTATGAGTGCTGAAGTATAGAACGATTTGATTGCATTTGTAATGGAGCTTTAACATACTCATTTGTTGTAGTTTAGTTTGTAATCTGGTGAATATGAAATAGTTTAAGGAGAATGGCCTATGTTG
Organism: Nicotiana glauca; assembly: GCA_026770625.1. NCBI lineage: Eukaryota > Viridiplantae > Streptophyta > Magnoliopsida > Solanales > Solanaceae > Nicotiana > Nicotiana glauca. The sequence goes on along the minus strand of MU698773.1, from coordinate 109,300 downwards.
AAATCCGGACTTATTTATTTTCATGAACTGTTCAGTGATTTGAATTAGTAATGGAGTTCTGTAGCTCCTTTCATATTTGGGACTGTTAATTTGAATATCATGTCAATATTGGCCGCTTGAACCTGTTTGACTCTAGATCTGAATATTATCGTTTTCTCTATCAAGTATGAGTTTACAATTTTTTTTGTTTTGAGACCCAGGTGTAAATTTGACTTGTTTGCCAACTAATTTTTATTGCTATTGGCATGCGACTTACTAGAGCTAAGCATGTTGACAGTGAAATGTTTCAACTCCTTCATCTGACTTTATGAATAAGAGACTGTGGTATAACTTTCTGAACTGAACCTTCAAATTTGTCTACCTTTGTTGGTTAATATCTGCTGCCATTACTTCTGTTTTATCATAGTTCCGATTATTGCATTTTAATATCTTCACACGTGTGTTGTTGACTAGATCTATATGATTTTGTGATAAGTAGCTAAAACCTTGTTGAGATTTTAAAGTTGATAAGTCACGATAGCAAAATTTCAAGTTGTTTAGTTTGCCATAAATTTGCTAGTTTGATTCTTTGTTAGTGCCGTATAACCGTAACTAGTGTTGATTTGGTATATATGAGGTGAATTTGGGCTAGACTTGTGAGAATTTGACTCAAATAAAGACAGAAGAATTTAAATGGGCTCCTATGTGAGCGAGGTGTGTTTTGCTTATCATAAAGTCCAGTTTCGAATTCTTTTAGCCTTTGCCAAATTTTGTTTGATATTGTGGCGTTTGAAATCACACTATAATTAGTTTTAAAATGTAGGCTAGGTTTTGTGGTGCCTCCGAGCTTTAGTGGTCAAAGGATTCGATTAAGTTTGTATATCCTTGATTCAGCAGGGTGTACAATGTCCGTCGCTGGTGAAATGAAGGGAAAGTTAGCTCTAAGGAATGGATCTATGAGCATCGCAGAAAAACCTTTGGGCGTGTTTAAAATGCAATCGTGATTATGTATACGTTCGCGTAACATAATTGCGATTCTAAAACCAATTTGGGGTATGAGTTCGCAACTTCGATTAACTTTTCTAAATTGTAAAATGGATGCTAATAGGCCTCTAATTAATTTTAGTTTACATAGCTTGAGGTGTGTCATTCACCATTAAATCACATATGGCCCTCGTATTATCTTCTTATGATGTAGATATAAACAACAAATGGTCGTAGTTTACTTTAGACCCATTTAATATACCATCGCGGTTGTGGACACGTTCGCGTGGCATGATTGCGATTTCTAAATACAAAATTGGAGTATGCGTTCGCGCAACTTCAGCCCAAACTTTCTTAATAATAATAAAGCATTATTAATTGTCGACACGTTCACGTGACATGATTTTTGACGTGCGAAACAAGCGGGTATACGTATGTGTAACCTGTTTCAAGATAATTTATTTAATTAAAAGCGGTGAAAAAGGCAAAAGCATATAGGTTCTAAAATCAGTAATTAAACAATTGTTTAAAGCCAAGTATGATCAAAGAGACTGTGCTAGAACCACAGAACTCGGGAGCGCCTAACACCTTCTCCCGGGTTAACAGAATTCCTTACCCGGATTTTTGATTCGCAGGCTGTAATGCAGAGTCAACCTTTTCCTCGATTCGGGATTTGAACCGGTGACTTGGGACACCATAAATCTCCCAAGTGGAGACTCTGATTTTTAATTAAATAATCTCGTTTTGATTGTTACTTCAAGTTGGAAATAACTCCCTTTATTATACCCCTTTCGGGGGTGTAGTAAAAAAGGAGGTATGACAGCTCTGGCGACTCTGTTGGGGACTTTTACCCAGAATCTCTGGTTCAGGGTTCAAGAATTCGAGCTTGTTTTATGATTTTTACTTGGCTTCATTTATTATTGATATTACTGTATTCTATGAACCTTTTTGTGCTAGATGCTATCTGTTTACCGCTTTAATATTGTTTGAATTGTATATAATTGTCTTCTTACGCCACCCTTCTGAGTCTTCTGAAAATGGTGCATACGATCGCGTAGCCCGTTTTTCTGTAGAAATTATACCAAATAGAGTGAGTCTAGGCAAGCGACAAGGCCGGGCAGACTTTAGTGCTCCTGGTACGTTGCCCCCTCCTCGGCCCCAGTTGTCCGCTCGGGTACCCCAAGTCTAGACCAAAACCCCAGGATTTAACCCTAGAAAAACACAGCTTCATACCGGATCCCTAATAGGAGCGCTTGTTTGCATCACGTGTATTTGACTTAGGGGACTCAACACAGGGTAGGGTCCGTCTAGGACAGGTGTACCCAAAAAATAAAGATCATCCTGATGCATCCTATGTGATAAATGTTGCATTCGTTCAAGGGTAAAAGGGTCATTTGGCGGACCAATGATAGCTGAGGGCGAATGAAAAAAAAAACGAAAAAGAAAAAAAACAATGGAAAAAAAAAAGAAAAAAGAAGAAAAAGAGAGGATGAAGTATGAAGATAAAGCGAGTGGGGCCCAATTATGTTTTCTATCAGATTTTTTGCTAAGGAAAAAAATAGTCTGAAAAATTCAAAAAAGATTTTGCACTTTTTCATCGTTTTTCGAAAATCAAAAAAAAAGAGAAAATGAAAATTCAAAATATTTTGCATGTTTCATCATTTTTCAAAAAGCAAACAAAAAAAAATATTTTTCTCTAAATTAGTTGTTTTTTTTTATTCTCGCCTGTATCCAATCTGCCCGAACTACGCAAACCTGATTTCCGTCTTTCGGGGCGAGATACGTAGGCAACCCACATAGGGTCTGGTCTTCCTAGTAAATCTTAGGTTCTTGGCTTTGTGGGGTCTTAGCCAAATTTTTGCACTTCTAGCCACCTTTTGGCTAAATAAGTCATTTTGCAAAAATAATCGCAATCATGTCTTGTATGTGTCTAATAAGGAATGTTATTTTCTCACATAGTGTTGGTTTAAATTTTCTCATACATGCATAGATTTACTTACCGGAGTTTGAGCATGACAGATACCCCAGGGTCACTGTATTCGGAAGTTGCTTAAGGAGATTTTTTATTTTATTTTTTGTCGTCTTTTATTTTTTTTAGTTTTATATAGTAATGTCGAGTTTTTTATTACTATTGTATTTTGCATCTGAAAAAATGTGATGTAACTCAAAATCAAAAAAATGTTGCATTTTATATTTCCGTTATAAGTTTTTCTTACAAATACTAATCCTAGAAATGGAAAATTTTTGAGGTTGTTTTCATTTAGGCAATTAATATCTAGGACTTAAAATGAATTATTTTTGTGTTTTCTTTAAGTATATTAGGACCAAAATTCAAAAAAAAAAAAGAAGAGAATTTTCTTTTATTACTTCTTTAAAGCTTTCTTTAAGGGGTTAATACCAAAATCCAAAAAGATTTTCTTTTGAGGTTCTTCTTTGAAAATTAATAAAAAATAAAAAATTTATTTTCATTAGAATTTTAGGACACTGTACGTAGAAGAGAAGAAAACAACATGATTTCCTTCCTAAAAAAAAGTCAAAAATTTTTTTTTCCTTGATAGAGAATTTGTGTCAAAAACAAATCCGTTAAGCTTGACTTTAGAATAGGTCATAGAATATTAAGTCTAGAAAATTCAAAAAAAAATTTGCTTTTTTTATTTCTCTTTTCTCATCAGAGTATTCATTACAGAAATTAAAAAAAGAGAATGTCAGTTTGTTTACTTTATTCTCGATTTTCCAAAACTACGCAAAGATCTAATTCATGCGGGATCAAGATACGTAGGCAACCTACATAGGGTTCGATCAAATTATTTTTTTTAAAAAAAGGGGAAAATGGAAAAAAAAAAAAGGGAAAGAAGAGAGGTAGAATTATGGGATGTGAGAAATGAGAAGGAAGAAAAAGAGCGATAATCAGAAAGAAAACGGGGAAAGAAAATGAGCGAGCTAAGAAGTGTGAAGAAAGAAAAGAAAAGAGAGGTTGAAATGAACAAATTGGGATGATGCCAACTGACCGTTATACCCTCAAAGTCATCTTAGAACCGATAACTGTGGCTAGGTGCATTGCACATAAAGTGAGATTATATTATGTTAAATGCTCTAACGCTAATGTGATGGCTTTATTTTGTTATATTGAGTCCAGGCAGGTGGTTAGTTAGTGGCATTCGAGCAAGTCATTCATGCACGCTAGGTCAAATAGCAAGACAACCATGACTAGTAAGGAATTGGACATAGGACTTGTCAAATCAGAATTTGAGTTGAAAGAAGAGGCCCAAAGGTTGAAACGTCAGATAGCGGAGATGAACCAGGCTTGGATTAGTGGGCACCTCTTACCCTCATTCCTCACCAACTACATCGAAAGTCTTGCCTCCGTCCCACTACCATCACAATCCCAGATTCCCAATACTGTTGGACTATCCTCCCCACATGCCCCCGTCTTTACCCCTTGCCACAACTACCCTAGCACATTGCCCCAGCTTTTTCATGCTCCACCCGCCAATACAAGCATGTCATTAACTACTCCCATTTTTGCAGCTCTTCCCCATGCCAACATCCTTCTATCTTCTAGTGAAACCTTGTTCAAAGTTCCTGATGCCCAATACTATGGTAAAAAACCAACATTCAAGACCTCAGATCCATACTGGTGCACTCCTCATCTCGGGCCTCCCATTGAAATTGAAAAACCCGCTAAGGTTGTGGATCAAGATGAACTATCTAGAAAATGTGTGATATTTGCAGAAGGGTCTTCAAATAGTGTCGGGGCAAGTCGGAAAAAGCCAAATTTGGTGGTATTAGGGATGCCAAGCAAGCCTGTTGTAGTTGTGAAAGGGTCTCCCGTTACCCCTGTTTCTATTAAATCAATGACTCAGTTGCCAGCGGCTGAGCCAAAGGATGTCCCGGGGAACTGCAAACGAGCAATAATGACACAGAAAGGAAAAGAAGTGGAGGAAAAATTTGTTGAGATCAGAGGATCGAATCACTTCGGAGGATGTCTTACCTCCAAAGAATTAAGGAAAGCCAAGCTCTTCAAGGGTAGCCAAATGCCAGTGAAGAAACGGTGACCAAGGAGGAGGTCGAAGAGTTCTTGAGAAAGATGAAAGTGCAAGACTATTCCATTGTTGAACAATTAAGGAAAAATCTAACTAATATTCTCTGCTATCTTTGTTGACACAATCAGATGAACATCACGGGGCCATAATGAAGATTTTGAAAGAGGCACATGTTCCTGATAACATCATAGTAAATTAATTAGAAAAGATTGCTAGTAGGATCTTCGAAGCAAACAGGACCACTTTTGCGGACAATGAGCTTCCTATAGAGGGTACGGAACACAATCGGGCTCTTTGTATCACGGTGAAGTGCAAAAATTATTTTGTCACCAAGGTGTTGGTTGATAATGGATTCAGTACAAATATTTTCCCTCTTTCCACTTTTCAAAAGTTGAAGATCGACACCGAAAGAATCCACATGAACAATGTAGGTGTTAGAGGTTTTGATGAGGGAGCAAAAGGTTCTGCTGGAGATATAATGCTTGATTTGGTGATAGGGCCAGTTAGTTTCAATGTGAAATTTCAAGTGCTAGACTTGGTTGCCCTGTATAATTTATTATTGGGTAGGCCTTGGATACATGCGGCTAAGGCAGTGCCATCGTCGTTACATCAAATGTTGAAATTTTAGCGGGACAAACAAGAGATAGCGGTGCATGGGGAAGAGGATTTATCCCTTTATGAAGATCCATCTGTTCCATTTATTGAGGCCGAAGATGATAAAGGACCTTTAGCTTATCAAACTGCCGAAATGATGTCTGTCGAAAGGATTCTTGAAGGAAAATGCATTCCAAGGCTGAGGCTATCACCTTCGATCTGCATGGTAGCTAATGAGATGTTGAAGTATGGTTTTGTACCGGGTAAAAGTATGGGTGCATCTTTGCAAGGTATCGTGCAGCCAGTATCTTTACATAAAAATTTGGGTACATTTGGTCTGGAGTTCAAGCCTACAAGGGATGATGTGAATAAGGCTACAAAGTTGGAAAAGAAAGCATGGCCGCTCTCTAGGCCTATCCCACACCTCTTCAGAACTTTTGTCAAATCGGGGGCAGTGAAGCGTCTGGTGTCAGCAGTTCCAAAACCTAGGGTGTCTTGATGAGGAGTTGATTGTGAGGGTCCAAAGTCTATGTGATGAAGTGAACACGGTAGAAATTGGGGAAGGTTCTGGTGACGAAGAGGTGCATTTTGTCAGGCCGAATGGGAATATCAACAATTGGGAAGCTACTCATATTTATACTCGGAGGGAGTTTTGGTAGTGGGCTTTGATTTTCTTTTAGTTGTCTGGATTATTCTAGGGTTGTGATTCAGATTCTATATCCCGTCCATTTGGACGTGTTAAACCTTGTTATCTTTCAATTTCAATGAAATGCAATTTCCCTTCTTCTTCATTCCTAATAGTTTCATTTTTGTTTTTCTTTTCTTTCTTGTACAGTTCTTTTATGCTGGTTTCAATGACATGACATGCATAAGGAATCTTCGGCCCATTTTTAAAGCCAATCCAATTCTGAAATAATAATACAAAAAATTGAGTGTGATGATGAAATGGAATATGATGATGATGAGTGGGTCAAAACCCGCCTAGAGCAATTGAGTTTAATCGATGAGAAAGGTTGGTAGCAGTTTGTCATGGCCAGTTGCATCAATGGAGAATGGCGAGAACATATAATAAGAAGGTGCGTCCACAAAAGTTCGAAGTGGGTCAGCAAGTATTGAGGTGTATTCTTCCACATCAAGTTGAAGCTAACAGCAAGTTTTCCCCATATTGGCAGGGGCCGTTCATGGTAATGAGAGTGAGAGTGTTGTCCAATGATTCTTTGACTTTAACAGATGTAGAAGGCGAATGTGTGGATATGGTTATCAAGTCTGGCACAATTAAAAGATGTTACGAATGTTTTTCTCAGTTTGTTTAATCGTGTTTGTTGGTGCTTGGCAAGTTTTGAAGATTGGAATGACGAAGGCATTTTGTTTTACTATCCAAACACTTTATCCTTTGTGACTCCTTTTGATCCTTATTTATTTTCTTTCATATCCCTCTTTCGGAATCAGTAGCAAAGCTAAGAAACACAAGCATGGAAGGTAAGTGAAGGAAAAAGAGAAAGAAAGCAATGAAAGGAGAGAGAATAGAAAGGAAGAAGAAAAGTAAAGGAAAAGAGAGAAAAGAAAAATGAAAATGAAAAAAAGAAGAAGAAAAGAAAAAAGAAAGAGATAAAAAGAAATAGAGAAAAGGCAAAAGGAAGAAAGAAAAGAAAAAGAAGAGATAATGGAAGAAAGAGAAAGGAAAAGTCACAACAACAAAGTAATTTTTATGACATGAACTATGTTTGACCTGATTCCTTTTAAGAATACGTAGGCAGCCTCACGGTTCGGTCCCATCAAAATAAAATCCAAAAGTCCCCAAGCAAGAAACTGGGGCAGAAGTTGTGATTGTTGTAAGAAATCTGATTCCGAAAGTTATAATTTTAAACCCGTCTGAATTGTTTTGAGCCTTTAATACCCTTTCTTTCTAACCCTATCCAAAAGCCTGCATTACAGTCCAAAGAAAGACCTTCTGATCAGTCTTCAAGAAATGCCAAGTCAAGCAAGAAGAGGTGATTCATGTCAGGGACAACACTCTGATCCAAGCAGAAAAATGATGAAAATGAGAGAGTCTTATTGGTGAAAACTCTCACGGGCACCTTAATGCAACGTAAGCTGAGAGAAATGAAAAATGAGAGTCTTATTAGTGAAAACCCTCACGGGAACCGTAAGGCGAAAGTAAGTTGAGAGAAATGAAAAATGAGAGAGTCTTATTGGTAAAAACCCTTACGGGCACCTTAAGGCGAAAGTGAGTTTTCAGATGAACAAATGAGAGAGGTCTGTGGGTGAAAACCGTTCAGGACACCGCAGGATGAACAAGGTTAGGGTTTGGTTGAAGAAATCAGATTATGGAATTCTGAGGCAACAAAGCATGGCAATTGAAAGTTGATTGGTTAGACGGATTGGGCCGATTAGTCCGAAATGCATGTCATGATCTATGGTACCAGCTGCTCCACTCAGATAAGTCTCTTTTCCTTTTTTTCCTTTTTGTAAGTCGTCCGGTTTTGGATTCTCTTTATCCTTAACTCTTAAGGTCATTGCATTTCATTCCTTTTGAGGTTTGTTCTTTAAGATATTTAAATGTCAGTATTGTTCAAAACAAAGAAGAAAGGATGTCAAGGCTCACTACTAGTTTCCCAATTGCAAAGCACAGTGGGGCCAGAACGTACCAAAGATGGCATGATTCAAAGTAAGATACAAGGGGTCACCGGAAGTTTCATCAGTGGATTGATTGGTTAGTTTTATGGGAGATGCAAAGTTTCAGATAAAAGGGGTCAGATATGTGAAACAGCAGGCTGCGTATAAAACATTCGGGTCATCGAAGGTCATGGGGTTTGAAAGTCAGTCAGAAAGTCAAGCGGTTCAGGGCCAGTTCGGGAAGCAGGTCAAAGCAAAACACAGCAGCGGAGACATCTTCAGCAAGAATGTCATTAACTAACCACCATTTTAAACTGACAAGATCTTTCTTTGATTGAAACAGGGGCAGAAAGTTTTTGTTTGTTTCGGAGAAACTCTCCGTAGGGGAAGAGCAAGCACCAAAACAGGTTTGACCATAAACTCTCAAGACCTTCCTGAAAAATAGGGCTTAGATAAATTTCAAAACAAATCATAGAATAATGTAAGTTGATTGCAAAGTTTTCATGGTTTAAGACAGGATTCAATTAGGAGTTTTCAAGACCCCTCCCTGACTAATGGGGCCAAGTTCTAAGATTTCCATTAGATAGCAAGATGTAGCATCAATTCTGTTGTAGCGTAGTATGATTCAGTCGTAAAAGTGTCAGTCTTTAGGATAAGCCTTGATTTGATTTTCAGGACCTTCTTGGATAATAGGATTAGTTTAAAGACCTTTTAGATAACAAATGTAGTGGGAGTAATACCTTTAGAAGATATAACTTAGGTTTGTAATTGTTGTTCACTTAGGAGTTGTCAGGACCTCCCTGGATAATAGGACTTAGCTTTCAAATTCTTAATAATAGCTGGTAGAAATATTCAGTTCAACACTCACCCACGTGCCCAGCTACCAAACTGGGGCAAAATTTTTTTTTTGTTTTGTCTATTTTGTTGATGTCAGGAGCCCGCCTGAAGAACAGAGGACTATATTTCAAGTCAATTGTCAGGAGCCCGTCTAAAGTACAGAGGACTACATTTCAAGTCAATTGTCAGGAGCCTGCCTGAAGAACAGAGGAACACAATTCAAGTTTTAGCAGTTAGCAGCCCACCTGAAGAACAGAGGAATACATTTCAAGTCAATAGTCAGGAGCCCGCCTGAAGAACAGAGGAATACATTTCAAGTTTCAGCAGTTAGGAGCCCGCCTGAAGAACAGAGGAATATACTTCAACTCAGCGGTCAAGAGACCGCCTGAAGAATAGAGGAATACATTTCAGGTCAGCATTCAGGAGCCCGCCTATAACACAGAGGAATACATTTCAAGTCAACAGTCAGGAGCCCGCCTGAAGAATGGAGGAATACATTTCAAGTTTTAGCAGTCAGGAGCCTGCCTGAAGAACAGAGGGAGTACAATTCAAGTTTTAGCTTTCAAATTCTTACTAATGTATGGTAATATGATGCCCAGCCACCAAATTGGGGCAAGAGATTTTCTTTGTTGTATCTATTTTGTTGATGTCAAGAGCCCGCCTAAAGAACAGAGGAATACATTTAAAGTTAGCAGTCAGGAGCCCGCCTAAAGAACAGAGGAATACATTCAAGTTTTAGCAGTCAGGAGCCCGCCTGAAGAACAGAGGAATACATTCAAGTTTTAGCAGTCAGAAGACCGCCTGAAGAACAGAGGAATACATTTCAAGTTTCAGCAGTCAGGAGCCCGCCTGAAGAACAGACGAACACATTTCAAGTTTCAGCAGTCAAGAGCCACCTGAAGAACAGAGGAACAAATTTCAAGTTTCAGCAGTCAAGAGCCTGCCTGAAGAACAGAGGAATATATTTCAAGTCAGCAGTCAGGAGCCCACCTGAAGAACAGAGGAGTACATTTCAAGTCAGCAGTCAGGAGCCCACCTGAAGAACAGAGGAATACATGTCAAGTCAGCAGTCAGGAGCCTGCCTGAAGAACAGAGGAATACATTTCAAGTCCGCAGTCAGGAGCCCGCCTAAAGAACAGAGGGAGTACAATTCAAGTCTTATCTTTCAAGTTTTTACTGATATTTGGTAAAATGATGTGCACCCAGCCACCAAACTGGGGCAAAAAAATTTCTTTGTTTTGTCTATTTTGTTAAAGTTAGTAGCATGCCTAGAGAACATGGGAATACATTTCAAGTCAGCAGTCAGGAGCCAGCCTAAAGAACAGAGGAATACATTTTAAGTTTTGAAGTCAGGAGTCCGCCTGGAGAGCATGGGAATACATTTCAAGACAGCAGTCAGAAACCCGCCTGAAAAGCAGGGGATACATTCAAGTTTGAGTAATTAGGAGCCCACCTGGAGAGCAGGGAAAATATTCAAGTTCAGTGGTCAGGCATTCACCTAGAGAAAGGAAAAACATCTCAAAGTGTAGTTGGCAATCAGGCAGCCACCTGGAGAAAGGGCAAACATCTCAGATCATAATTCAAGGCATCAACAAAGGATATTATCGGAAGAATACAAGTCAGCAAGGCAACAAGAACCACGAGAGCAAGTTTGAAAATATAGATAGGATTTATGTAAAGCATAGATCATTTTCTAGTCTAGCTTCTTTTTACTTTTTGACATGGTGTAATAAGGGGATCAGCAAGCAGTAGCAGCAGCATCAACAGTGAAATCACAGCTCTCGGTAGTCGGAGCTACCAAAACTTTCTGAACTATACTGACGTGATTCCTTTTTAGCCAAGGATATGTAGGCAAACTCAGAAGCACGGTGCGGTCAACTCTTTCAAAAATTCTTCCCACAGAGTATTCAAACGGAAAAAAATCGCTCGTATCCACTCACCTTATCTTTGCATGAAAACTCTTCGTTTTTCCGAGCAAAGAGGGGCAGTTGTGAGCACGTGATTTTTGCCCTATATGAATTATTTTCATAAATTCAAAACAAAATAATTCTTGCCACAGATTGCAATTTTATGAATTTTCGTGGCATTTTCTGTTAATTGTTTGCATTTGTGCGGGCATGTTTATTTTGTTTTAAATAATGAAAAATACAAAAAATATATGGCATATGTGTTTACGATCTAAATTTACATTTTTTTTAAAGAATTAATTAGTGATTAGTCATTTCATAAAAAGAAAATCAAAAAAATGATTTAAATTGCACCTTTGATTTTATCTTTGTTTTTAGGTGGCTTTTCTTTCAATTTGTTATAATTATTTGTGATAATTAGAGTTTAGGATTAATTAGAATTTTGATAGGTTAATTTAGTTTTATAATTTAATTAAGATTTTAGTTTAATTTTTGGAAAAAGGGAGAGAAACGAATTTAAAAGAATTTGGGTCTTCTTTGTTAAAACCCGAATTTGGGCCAAATTTACCCCAAGCCGAAACCCCTTGCACCTAACACCCGTACAAAATACCCTTTACCTAGCACAAAACAGCGTCCAACCCGGTCCAATTCCCCCTCTTCCTCAAACGACCTCGTCCAGGCTCGAATCAATCAAAACCGT
>MU698773.1:78495-96470 GCA_026770625.1 Nicotiana glauca | reverse complement strand
CCCCCTACCCCCCCCCCCCCCCAATTTTATCGTCTCTTTCAATCTTCCAACTCAGAGAACACAAACCCTAATAGTTTCCACCCATTCCCACCGTCCTTCGGTGGCGGCGCCGGCTCTAATCCTCACCAAAATCACACCCCGGGACCTCCACGAACCCCTCTTCCCAAATCCCATATCAGTTTCCCTCGAACACCCTTGAAACCTCTCAAATATGGATTTGAAGACGAACCTTAGACATTCCAAAATCCTAAATCACGTGTTCATTGAATTTTTTCGGTCTAAATTGATTTTATTCGTGTGTTCTTATTTAGAACACACGATTAACTTCAAAATCGGGCAGAACTCGGATGATTTGAAGACCCAGGCTCCCTCTTTCATTTCCCGAACCTTTTCTTGGGTATTTTCTATTCTTTCTTCGGTTTAGTCTTTTCTTCATTTATTTTTCTGTTTTCTTCTTCTTCCCATGCTTTTGAAAATCTTAGTTTTCTAATTTCAGAGTGTTAATTACATGCACGTTAATTTTTTTTGGTTAAGAATTTTTCTTTTCTTTAAGTAGTTTAAGAATTTGTTAATAATTTAAATTTCATTAAGTACTTGGTGCATCAATTGGAATTAGTAGAAATTTTACCCGAATTGCTTCTGTTTCTGTGGACTTCATTCAGAATTGGGGTTTGTTAGTAAATACTGAATTGGGTTGGTTTCATGTTGGGTTTAAAACCCCAAAGAAAGAGGTCAGTCCAGGTTGGGATTAAATGTTGGGTCAACTTGACCCATGAGCTAAAAGGTAGCTAGTTAACAAAGGTAATAACAGGGGTATTGGGGGTAATTTAGGAAGTTTAGGATAGGAGAATCTTTGGTAACTGATTTCAGAAGCTTCTAGTAGGGGTTTTAGGGGAATTTCATACTTTTGGGCGGTTTAACCTGGGTAGCAAGTTAATAATTAGAGGATATCTAGGCAAAAGGAAAAATTAAAAGAGGGCTAAAGTACAAAATCAGAATCTGAAGTCTTCCCTACTTTGCTTGCCTATAAAGGCACCCTAAACTTGCCTTTCAAGGCAGATTTTTGAGAGCAGAAAATAAAAAAAAACTGCAAAATTTTACTGTTTTCATAGAGAATTGAATAGAGGATAAATCAGAAAAAACACAAAAATAGCTAGAGAAAATACTGTTCCAGTGGTTTTCTGTTTTAACTTGGAGAATTTTCAAATTGCTGGAGTTATTTAGGCTTTATTTGAGGCTGAAATGGACTAAGGTCGAGTGTATTTGGAGTTTTCTGGTTTATTCTTGATTGAAGCTGGGTTTCTAGGCTATTCTTACTTCATTTCTGGTTTTAACTACTGCTGATTTTGTTGTTTGTTACTGCTGCTGGACCATTGACTACTCTTTTGTTGCTTTCTTCACACATTCAGGTATTTCTTGAACTGTATGAGTGCTGAAGTGTGGAATGATTTGATTGCATTTGTAATGGAGATTTCACATACTCATTTGTTCTAGTTCAGTTTGTAATCTGGTGAATATGAAATAGTTCAAGGAGAATGGACTATGTTGAAATCCGGACTTGTTTATTTTCATGAACTGTTTAGTGATTTGAATTAGTAATGGAGTTCTGTAGCTCCTTTCATATTTGGCACTATTAATTTGAATATCATGTAAATATTGGCCGCTTGAACTTGTTTGACTCTAGATCTGAATATTATCGTTTTCTTTATCAAGTATGAGTTTACAATTTTTTTTGTTTTGAGACCCAGGTGTCAATCTAACTTGTTTGCCAACTAATTTTTATTGCTATTGGCATGCGACTTACTAGAGCTATGCATGTTGACAGTGAAACGTTTCAACTCTTTCATCTAACTTAATGAATAAGAGACTGTGGTATAACTTTCTGAACTGAACATTCACATTTGTCTACCTTTGTTGGTTAATCTCTGCTGTCATTACTTCTATTTTATCATAGTTTCGATTACTGCATTTGAATATCTTCACACTTGTGTTGTTGACTAGATCTATACGATTTTGTGATGAGTAGCTAAAACCTCGTGAGATTTTAAAGTTGATAAATCACGGTAGCAAAATTCCAAGTTGTCTAGTTTGCCAGAAATTTGCTAGTTTGATTCTTTGTTAGTGCCGTATAACTATAACTAGTGTTGATTTGGTATATATGAGGTGAATTGCGCTAGATCTGTGAGAATTTGACTCAAATAAAATCAGATGAGTTTAAATGGGCTCCTATATGAGCGAGGTGTGTTTTGCTTATCATAAAATCCAATTTCGAATTTTTTTAGCCTTTGAAAAATTTTGTTTGATATTGGGGCATTTGAAATCGCACTATAATTAGTTTTAAAATGTAGGATAAGTTTTGTGGAGCCTCTAAGCTTTAGTGGTCAAAGGATTCGATTAATTTTGTATATCCTTGATTCAGCAGTGTGTACAATATTCGTCGCTGGTGAAATGAAGGGAAAGCCAGCTCTAAGGAATGGATCTATGAGTATCGCAGAAAAACCTTTGGGCGTGTTTAAAATGTAATCGTGATTGTGTATATGTTCGCGTAACATAATTGCGATTCTAAAACCAATTTGGGGTATGCGTTCGCGCAACTTCGATTAACCTTTTTAAATAGTAAAATGGATGCTAATAGGCCTCTAATTAATTTTTTAGTTTACATAGCTTAAGGTGTGTCATTCACCATTAAATCACATATGGCCCTCGTATTATCTTCTTATGATGTAGATACAAACAACAAATGGGCGTAGTTTACTTTAGGCATATTTAATATACCATCGCGATTGTGGACGCACTCGCGTAACATGATTGCGATTTCTAAAAATAAAACCGGAGTATGCGTTCGTGCAACTTCATCCCAAACTTTCTTAATAATAATAAAGCGTTATTAATTGTGGACATGTTCACATGACATGATTTTTGACGCGCCAAACAAGCGGGTATATGTACGCGTAACCCGTTTCAAGATAATTTTGAGATCCTTAAGATCCTCAATTCCATAGATAATGACATAGTCTAGGTGCATCAAAGTTCCTTAAGGATCTCAAGGATCCTGGGCAGTGCTTACACCTAGAATTGGAAACCAAAATTGAATAAGTGCAGTGTGGAAGGACCAGCCTCAGTATGCCAGAGTTTAGAGAGTTCTCAAGATGATCCCAAGGCAGTATACATAATGGACAGGGCAGAACTTATTGACTTAGGAGTAGAGTAAAAGTGATTGACACAAGTTAAAAGGTTTTAATGAAAAACAATATTAAAAAGGAAGTTTGTTTAAAAGTGATCTAGTAAAACCACAAAGGCAGTATGAAAAGAGAATGGAGTAATGAACAAAAGTCCAAACACAACACCTTTAAGATACGTCCGGGAATCACAGCACCAAGGCAAGTTCAGTAGTTAAAAACAGGGGTCAAGGGATCTGGGGATACATAGAACACTTAAATTAAACACATAATTAAGCAAAGGTATAGGAATTGGTATAGACATTCTTAGAAACAGCTGACCAGACATAATCACTGAACCAGACATAAAGAGCAAACTCACATATATGGATGATAGGGATTTGGGGATTCGTGGAGGATATGATGGTAAGCACATAACAAGTAAGAGATAATTGATATAGACTTGTTCAGAAACAAACAAAGGGGTCGTATACTGATCTTAAGGAAGGGAAGTATATAATATGCTAATAATGTAAACATCAACTACAAGTTTCACAACAAAACAAACTAGAAACAGGATGAACAGAAGCAATAAGAGAATCATATTATTGTTGAAAATTTGAATTGAAACTACAACATACCAGTAAAGAAGACAATAAGCAGAGTGAAAGAATATGAGAACACAATGGTTAGCCTTGGCTTGCAACCGGCTAACTTATAGCAGTAGCAAGTACAACAAAAGAGAGCAGAAAGTTTTAAGTGTGAGATAGTTTTTGAACCAAGAGTGTTCGTGTCTTTGTGCTGATAAGAGAGGTTGTATATATAGTATTAAAGCATGTAGAAAAATAAGGTAAAAATCAAAGTCCATCAGTAATTATGGAACTCAAAATCAGTCAGTCGGGAAATTAAGGTAAGTAATCTCTTTAAGTGAGGAGTTAACTTCAAATGGTAATAGACATATGACAAATAAGGAAGGAAATCGTATAAGGCTGAACATGACAAATAAGAAAATATTTTCTGCATAATGTAAGTACATAACATGTAATAGAGGCTAGGTTCAGCATATTTCAATCAAGGAAAGACTTAAGAAATCAACTAATAGCATAATTGACCATAGAATAAGGTCAGAAAATATTCTACAAGATAAAAATCGGCAGATATATCATGCGGAATCAGTGAAAGATCAATCACAAGGACTCAAGGATTCAAAAATAGGAGATAGCACTAATTTAGCACCACTACTTTATAAGAACAAGCACATGGTAAGCAAAAAATAGAACCCTAAGAGGTCGAGTAGGACAAGAATCACATATAAAATTAGGGATTCATGTAGAGCATAATCTGAATTAGTAGGCTAAGCATGATACAGGTAGGAAAAGTGAAGAATCAGAAACATTGGTGAACAAATAGGGCAAACTCACACAATAGGCTGGGATAACCATAACTAGGAATCCTAACAAGTAAACATAGGGCGAAAATCAAGGAATCATAGAAACATACAGATTAACTGAACATGTTATCAAAACAAGACTCAGAAACCCAAGGTTGGAACTAAGAAATTAGGGTTTTCAACATAGGCGAGTTGAAAAAGGAGTAAAATCATAGAATCAGTCACAATATGTAAGAGATATAAGTTTTAAACATAAAGAATTGGTTTAACAAAGTGTAGAAGAAGTTCTGAAGAACCCTAACTTTAGAAGAAAGTAAAAACAACTTGAAATTGATGACTCTTGTAAAAGAGATTCAAGAACGGTGTAAAACATCAAAGGAACGGACTCGATTCATTTAAAAATAGTATAGATCTAAGAGATATAACCAAAAGTTAGTGTTTCAGAAGAAATCCAAGTAGATATGAGAGAACCTATTTAGAAACTTAAATATCGTAACAAATACAGTGTAATTTTTCTCGAAATCACACCAGAGTAGCCATGAACAACCAAATAGCAAACCTAGATACAAGTCGGCGTGGCCCCGGGCCCTTGAAGGCCTCAGAGAGTATGAGCATAGCAATAGAGGAGCCACTGGTGGCTTAGGGGTTGAAGGGTGGTCACTGGAGAAGATCGGAGAGGGAGGTCGGCAGGTGAGACGATCTATGGTCATGTTGGGTTCAATTTAGGCTGTAATTGAAATGTAAATCTGGCTATATTTTAAATAGCCAATTTTCCCCATATTAATTTATAATAAATAATAAATAGTTTTTGGAAAATAATTTTATGTACTAAAATTATTTAAAATATATATTTATCATTTTAAAAATATAGGGACCAATTTTACGCATATAAAATATAATTATACATTAAATGGGATAATATTATAATCATATGCAATTTAGCTTATAAATACCAAATGCAATTATAAAAATGCATAAAAATCTATTAAAAATATATTGGCATAAATACAGAAATTAAATGAATAAATAACCATAATAATAATTTGGAAAATAATTATTGAGGATTTTATTAATAAAAGGGAAGGAAATAAATCAATTTAAATTCCTAATATTATGAAAAAAATTGCAAAAACCTTGTGCATGCTTATATATGAATCTATATGGTTTTTTGAAAGTATTATTGCATATTTAAAATATACAGGGGAAAATTGGGTATCAACAGTTGTCCCTCTTTACTCATGAAGGATGAAAGAGTTTTCAAGTAAAGAAATTATGGCCAATTTTGACCGGACTGGATGTTTTGAAAGACAGAGGCTGAACTTCGGTCTTCGAGTTGCCTATATATCCCTGGGTCTATAGGAACTAGACCATGTGTAGTTTTGGATTCATCCACGGAGTATGCCGATGAAATTACTGCAAGAACGGACACGCGATGCGCAAGCGGTTATGGTAAGCGGTTAAAGATCGGGACAGTTGAGGGAACTGGAGCGATATTGCCCCTCCTAGGATAGCAGTTGCTTACTGGTTACCTGCAGAGAAAAGATGCTACAAACGTATTTGCAAAAATTTAAGCATGATGCATATTGCCTTTGGACCATGAAGGTTGTCCTTTGACGGTTAAAGATGACGTCCTCAGACCATGACGTCCCGGGCCATGAATTGTTTATTGAGGGATTCGCAAGCCAGGAAATGGTGTTCTCGGGCCATGAAAATGGTGCCTCCGAACCATGACGCCTTTGAATAATGATATGCAAGTTTGAGAGATCCTCAGGCCATGGCATGGTGTCTTCCGAGTATGAGGATGATGCCTTTAGACTATGACGCCTTCGGATAGATTGGTGATATTTCAGCCCATGATATGCAATAATATGATGTTAACAAGACAAGGCTTAGTCTTTTGAAATGGAGGGCAGAACCTACCCGATTGAAAAGCAAATAGATAGTATTAGCAATAGAGCAATATATGTGCAAAGAGGGACAGTACTTAGTCCCATGCGAATGTGGAGGCATGGATTATCCTGATGAAGGTACGGAGTCAAGGATTAGACTCATGCAAATAAGAAGGCAGGGATTAGCCTCATGCAGGTATGGAGTCAAGTATTAGACTCATACAAATTGGGAGGTAGGGATTAGCCTCATGCAGGTATGGAGTTAAGGATTAGACTCGTGCAAATAGGGAGGTAGGGATTAGCCTCATATAGTATGGAGTCAGGGATTAGACTCATGAAAATAGGGAGGCAAGTATTAGTCTCATGCAAAGAGACGTAGCAAATAAGAATAGTATAGGTCTTACCTGGAGATATATTCAGTGTCTGATGGCCTAATTGATAGTGATCTTGCTACGTGGATCTTATCATTACATTGGATGTGCCTGCGTTCAAAGAAAAACTATAAGTTTTATGGGGGGAGGTTGGTTCATGTTTTTGTCGACCGGCTTTGCTTCGCTTCATTCTGAAAGCCTTTCGAGTTCCCCTGGGTGACACCTGACTGCTATGAGAATAGAGTTTTCGAAAATATGCAATTTGATAAAAACATAGAATTATATCAGAAATATATTGATACATTTGATGAACTAGTGATCGTAACACATTTCAAAGGCATTGCAACTTTCTTATGTTGGAATTTTAAGGGTCCTCCTCAAAATTCTACCCCAGTTTGGTAGATGATCTTTAATAGTTTGCAGATGACGGACCCTGCTGAACCTTCTCCAGAATTTTGAGAATACTTCTCAAAATTTTGCCCTAGTTCTTGATTGATTACTGATTGTATGATGCGTGTTGGCGTTGGTCGGACTTGCTCCATAATTTTGAGGACCCTCCTCAAAATTCTGCCCCAGTTCTGAACTTGGGGGGATGGAAATTTTATTGTGATATGACTGAACCCATAAGGCTATCTGCGTATCTCTTCTTAAATGGGAATCAGGTCAAGCGTAGTTTAATTATATCAAATGAAGAAATGTAGAGTATCTAAGCATAGTATCTCTTGACTGCGTCTAAATTTATTGGTTTTGGCCAAACTTCTCTGTTCATTTTGGCAAGTATGAGTGCTCCTCCTGTCAGTACTTTGTGAAACATGTATGGACCTTACTAGTTGGGAGAGAATTTCCCTTTGGCCTCATCTTGAAGTGGGAAGATTTTCTTCAATACTAGTTGCCCTGGTGCGAACTATCTTGGCTTGACTATTTTGTTCAAAGCTCTGGACATTCTATTCTGATAAAGTTGGTCGTGACACACTGCATTCATCATCTTTCCATCTATAAGGGCCAATTATTCATATTGACTCCTTATCCACATTGCATCGCTGAGTTTAGCTTCATATATGATTATCAAGGAAGGAATCTCTACCTCGGCTGGGATGACATCCTCGGTACCATAAACCAACATATAGGGGGTTACCCCGGTTGATGTGCGAATGGTGGTGCGGTACCCTAATAGAGCAAAGGTAACTTCTCATGCCATTGTTTTTGGTTCTCTACCATTTTGCTTAGTATCTTCTTAGTGTTTTTGTTGACGGCTTCTACAGCTCCATTAATCTAAGGTCTATAGGATGTGGAATTCTTGTGCTTTATTTTGAAAGATTCATATATAGCTTTCATTAGATCACAGATTGATGGCATTGTTAGTAATAATGGACTTGAGAACTCTGAATCAATAGAAAATATGATCTTTGACAAAATCTGCAACGACCTTCTTAGTTACAGCTTTGTAAGATGTAACTCTACCTATTTAGTGAAGTAAGCAATGGCTACTAGAATAAACCTGTGTCCGTATGAGGCAGTGGGCTCAATTTGACCAATAACATTCATTCCCCAAGCGGCGAATGGCCAAGGTGATCTTGTTGCATTGAGCCTATTTGGAGGCACTTTTATCATATCAACATGCACTTGACATTGAAAGCATTTATGCAATCTATTTCCATGGTCATCCAAAAGTAACCTGCCCAGAGTATCTTCTTAGCCGGAATGAAACCATTTATGTGCAGACCGCAGGTCCCAACATGCACATCCTCAAGTAGCTTAGAAGCTTCCTTCGTGTCGACATACCTTAGTAACCCCAAATCAGGAGTTCTTCTGTACAAGTTCCCTCCGCTGTAAAAGAAATGATTTGATACTCTCTGGAGCATGTGTTTCTGAGTGTGATTTTCATACTTCGTATATTATCCTTTTGATAAGTATTCTGTGATGTCATGGAACCAAGGCTTTCCATCTGCTTCCTCCTCGACATGAGCACAGTAAGCCGGTTGATTATGGATCCTCAGCGGAATGGGATCAATGTAGTTCTTATCTGGGTGTTGTATCATTGATGACAAAGTGGCTAATGCGTTGGCAAACTCATTCTGAATTATAGGCACATGTCGAAATTCAATATTTGCAAACCTCTTTCTCAATTCCTGCACATGGTGAAGATATGGAAATATCTTGTAATTTTTTGTGGCTCACTCTCCTTGTACCTGGTGCACGATCAAATCTGAATTGCCAACCACCAACAAATCTTGAATGGTCATGCCGACTACCATGTTGAGCCCTAGTATGCAGACTTCATATTTTTCCATGTTGTTGGTGATGGGAAATTTGAGTTTAGCAGAAACAGAATAATTCTGGCACATTTTTTATGCCAAAACTGCTCCAATGCCCACTCCTTTGAAATTTGTAGCTCCGTCAAAGAACATCCTTCAACCGTCTTATGCTTCGGTAATGTCTTATCCTACAAATAATACCTCTTCATCAGGAAAATACTTTTTCAAGGGTTCGTATTCTCCTCCCACCGTATTTTCGGCAAGGTGATCCGCCAATGCCTATCCCTTGACCACCTTTTGAGTTATGTAGATGATGTCAAACTCACTTAATAGTATTTTCCACTTAGCCAACTTCCCAGTTGCCGTGGGCTTCTAAAATATATACTTCAGAGGATCCATCCTAGATATGAGGTATGTGGTGTAGGCACAGAAGTAATGCCTCAATTTCTAAGCTATCCATGTCAAAGCACAGCAAGTGCATTCAAGTAGAGAATTTCATGCTTCATAAGGTGTGAACTTCTTACTCAAGTAATATATGTCTTGTTATTCTTCCTGACTCATCATGTTGTCCCAAAACACAGCCGAAGGCTCCATCCAACACAGATAGATAGAGTAGCAAAGTTCGTCTTGGTTCTGGCGGGACCAGAATTGGTGGTGTTGACAGGTACTTCTTGATCTTGTCAAAAGCTTTCTGACAATCTTCAGTCCAACTTGTCTTGGCATCTTTTTCGGAATCTTGAAGATGGGTTCACATATGGCTATGGGTCATGTTATGAATCGACTGATGTAGTTGAGGTGCCCTAGGAAGCTCATCACATCCCTTTTGCTCTTGGGTGGTGGTAACTCTTGATCTGCAGCCCTTTCGAATTTGATAATGACATCATCCACATACATTTTTATTTCTTTGTGTATCATATCGTGGAAGATGGTTGTCATGGCTCTCATGTGGTGTCCCTAGCATTCTTCAAACCGTTGGCATCATCTTGTAATAGTACACACCCCATGGTATGATGAAAGCTGTCTTATTTGCATCCTCTTTATCCATCCAAATCTAATGATAACCCATGAAGCAACCTACAAAGGATTAGAGTTCATGCTTGGCACAAATATCGATCAGAATGTGTATGTTTTTTAGTGGAAATTCATCCTTGGGACTTGCTCTATTTAAATCCCGGTAGTCAACACATACCCTGACCTTCCCTTCTTTCTTTGGAACTGGCACAATGTTAGCTAACCAGGTCGGATATTCGACCACCCTAAGAACTTTGGCTTTGATCTGCTTGGTAACTTCCTCCTTGATTTTCAGGCTCATGCCTGGTTTGAATTTTCTGAGTTTTTGTTTTACTGGCGGACACATAGGATTAGTAGAAAACTTGTGAGCCATTATGGAAGTGCTTAAATCGATCATGTCATCATATGACCATGAAAAAATATCCTCATACTCTCTTAGGAACAGAACGTACTCTTCCTTCTCTGTCGATAACAAGTAAATGTTAATGTGAATCTCTTTGATGATCTCGGCATCTCCCAAATTTACTTCTTCTGTTTCGTCCAGGTTGGACTTAGGCTTATTCTCAAAATTTTCAACCTCTTTGACAATTTCCTTGGGTATCTCATCTTCTTCCTCTAAGTCACTATTCTCATGTCACGTTGCCTTATAATATGTCACAGTCACTAGTTCATCCGAAAAAGTAGTAATAGCATTGTAGAAGGGAAAAGTATGAAAAATAGTAATTAATAATGATAAAGGATAAATGCATTTGATTAAAATAGAAAAAATTATTCAGACAATGTTTGGCTCGATGAATCGAGCATTTATTTGAACAAGGAAATCTTAAAACAAAATTACTAGAAATCTTAAATGCGTAGAACGGCTATAGAAGTAAATTCTGCCAAGCTACCCAGAGACTCGGCAGGTCAGGATGGTGTGGCGGTCAAGTTTCTGAGAAAAGCCCATTTCGCCACAGTCTGAATGGTGAGGCCTTCTTCCTCCTCCTCCTCAATTATGGCACTGCAGTCCATGTCCTCATCTCCCAAGTACATATCCTTCAGCCCAGCTAGTGCTTCTTCTTCTGTAGTTCCCCATATGGTGTCGGCCTAGTGGAAAGCTTGTTCTAAACGTGGCACTGACTGCTAAAGAGGGTAATATGGTCCACGCCATGGAGGTGACCAATTCCTGTACTCTTGCCATGTGTACTGGTATCCGAGCGCAAAGGGGGTACCATGATTCTTTAGCTGTATTGGTTTAGTTATGCCTTGGAGGTTCTTTCCCAACCCTTTGTTGGGTTCTTATCCGGACCATAGTAGTATGCTTTCTATTTTGTTACTCTACCACTTATCCTTCTCGATGGCATTGACCCGTTCAATATGATGATAGGTTTCTCCTCCTAGCCTTCTTCTATGTTCAATGGCTAGGATGGTTTGACTGGTATAGATGGGGTTACTTCTATCCCAGTGAATAATCACCTCCTAACAATTCCATTCAAACTTCATGGCTTGATGTAGTGTGGAAGGCACGGCTCCAGTAGCATGGATCCATGGTCGGTCCAATAGAAGATTATATTAGGCTGGTATGTGGAGCACCTGAAACTCGACATCAAACCAAGTTGGCCACATCTGCAAGCAAAGGTTGATTTCCCCGATCGTGGCCCTTTGGGACCCGTCGAAAGCCTTCACATTCATGTTTCCTACCCATATCTCATGGAAACATTTGTCCAACCTCTTCAGAGTGTCCAATGGAAAAATATTTTGGCTTGAACCGCCATCAACCAGGACCCTAGCAATGAACTTATCTTCAAATTGCACTGTAATATGCAATGCTTGATTGTGATTCAAACCTTCGAGCGGTAACTCATCTTCATAGAAGATAGTCTTATGGCTCTCCAGCACTTGCCCAACCATATTGGCCATTTCTCTACCAATTATGTTATTGGGCACATAAGCCTCGCTCAGTACTTTCATCTAGGCGTTCTTATGTGTCTCTGAATTCTGCAATAGTGATAGGATAGTTATCTGAGCAGGGACTTTGTTCAAATGGTCGACGATAGAATACTCTTTTGCCTGTACTTTCCTCCACATATCATCTGGCCCAGTCTCAATGATCGGCAGTCTATTAGTGTCCTCCTTACTTGATCCACCCAAGTGCTCTGGTCTATAGACTCTTCCAGTTCTAGCCATTCCTTGTGTAGAGTCATATTTCTCTACCTTGGCCTTTCCTTTTTGACGAGCCTCAGCAACATAATCCCTAGGTATTGCCTTTGAGTTGAATGAGGGTGTGGTTGACACCGTCATAATAAAAGGTATGACCACTTCTACTTCAAATGGAGCAGAGGTGCCTGCGGGCGGAGCCACTTCTACCTCGAATGGAACTGATACGGTTACCTCAACATCAGTAGGTCCCTGAGTCTAAATCACAATATAGTAAGCTTGACTGCAACCTTAAAGTCGTTGCCTTCTCGAATAAGCCTGATTGACACCTTAGGGTCCCATTCCTCATTTGTTTCTATAACATGTACACCATCACCTTTGTGATCAGGGAGGGGATTGTTACGCATATTAGGTGCGGCTTCCTTTTCTTGTATGACCTTGTTGTCAATGAGAATTTGGATCTTATCCTTTAATGTTTGGTATTCAGCAGTGGTGTGACCTGTTATACTGAAATGGTATGTATAAGTTTTGTTCGAATTGACCCGTTGGGATGGATTTTCTAGTGTCACAACAGGAACATGAGTGATGGAACCTGTGTCTTTTAACCTTTCATACAATTAGTCAATGGGCTCAGCAATGGCAGTGTATTATTTGGGTGGCTTGCAGTCAAAGTTGGGTCTTGGTCTTGGATAATTTTGGCGAGTTGGTGGTGATTGGAAGTGGGATGGTTGGGAATTGTAGGTGTGATGGACAGAGGCTAGTTAGGAATATCTGGGAGATGAAGGTTGATATGTAGATGGTGATGCTTGGTATGTGGGCGGAGGTTCTTGATATGTGGGTGGAGGTGTCTGATAAGTAAGTGGAGATTTCGGGCTTTGGGCCACCATTACTGCCCCAACATCTCTCCTCTTCGATATGCTGCCTGATTGGAGTGCCTTATTTGTGGCTTGCAGTACCTCAAAATTTGTTACCATCCCGCTCTTCATTCCTTCCTCGATCATTTGCCCGAGCTTGATGATATCACAGAATTTGTGATTCTCAATAACCGTCAACCTCTCATAATATTGCGGATCATGTGCCCTGACAAAGAATTTATTCATCTATTCTTCGTCTATAGAGGGCCTGACCTTGGCTGCCTCCGACCTCCAACGAGTAGCATAGTCGCAGAAAGTTTTAGTAGGTTTCTTCTTGAGACTCTGAATATAAAAGACATAGCGTGTATTTTCTATGTTAAACCTGAATCGGTCCATGAACTCCGACGCTATGCTTACTCAATTAGTCCATTTATTGGGATTCTGGTTAATATACCAAGATAAAGCGTCCCTAGTAAGGCTCCGCATAAAGAGCTTCATCTGGATCTTTTTATCTTTCCTACCCCGATAAGCTGGTCGCAATATGGCCTTAGACAAACCTTGGGATCACATATACTATCGAACATCTCAAACTTGGGAGGTTTGTAACCTCTAGCAATTCCACATCTGGTTGTATGCATCTTTATAGTTTAATCCTTCTATTCCCCTGTCGCCTTCAACACCTTGAACTCGTCTTGTTAACTTATTGAGTGCTTCAACCGTGTTCTTAATAAGAAGGTCCTTCTCTGAGGGCTCCAGTACATAGGAGATTGGTTGGGTAGAATGGGGTATAGTTTCCACGTATACAGGGTTGCTTTGATGGGTTCCAACAACTTGGGTATAGTGATGGTCATTGGTGGAGTTTTGTGGATCGGGAATGAGTGGTGGTGTATTTTGGGGAGTGTGGTAAGTGGTGGTTGGTGGGTACTGAATTGGTTGATGATGCTATTGCGGCGGAGTTGGTATCGGCAATGGATTGATATTTTGGGGTGGATTTGCGTATTGATTCGGTGCGGTAAAATTTTGTGGTCGTTGGTTTTGTGTGTTCCTAAGGAGGTGTTGGGTTCTTTGCATTTTGTTGGTGGACATCGAAGACATTGAGCGTGAGTGACTGGTTTTCCAAGTTGTGGATTTGCTCAAGTTCTCCATGTAGTTCTAGTATCTTTTATTCCAGTCTCAAAAGCAGATCATTTGGTACCGGAATACTACGGCCATCGGATGTTTCTGCGTTCTCAACATTTTCCTTCCAGATTCAGCTTAAGTCGTCCATCCTTGATTTTCCTCTGCTTTTTGTGTTGCTTAAGGAGTAGGAGGGGGAGGGCCTCTAGATCTGGTGTGATACGCTGATGAGGCCAATATGAGTGAACCAACCTAAGGGGATGGGAATTATCAAAAAAATAAAGAAAAACAAAAGGTGACAAGTCAGTAAGGATCCTAAAATATTTGCAGTATTTAAACATATATTGCAGAAATATAAATTCGTATCCTATTTTTGGAAACCTCGTTGTTCCCCAGGTAGGCCTAGCGAAAAATAAATTTGGAGAAATTTTAATGCCAATAAATGCTTCATTTCACAATATAAAAATAGATGAATCCCAAAACGACACTCATATAATAAGTCACTACTGGCACTTGGCATTATTACATTTTAGGAAAAGCAAGTAAATCTAGTCTATTTGGTCCAGAAGTACCTTCCCCATATTCGATCTTCCGGACTCCATCGTATAGATCCCCTAGCCCGCGCAGCCCCAGCAGCAAGTAGGTTCTGGACAAATGTCCTCCTTCAGCTCTTTTAGTGTTCTGGCAATTTTCAACCCTCTTTATGATTTTGCCTTCCAGCTCCACTATTCCTCGCTCCAGGTATTCCAATTCCTTGTTGGAAGTGATTGCCATCTTCTTCCATTCCTCAATCAACTTAACATTCCTCTCATGTCTCCCAATGCTCATTATCAAAGTCGTGGACCCTTTTGCGCAGCCTATTGTACTTGACTTGCGCTTCAACTTTCTCATCTATGATTCTGTTCCCTCAACCGACCCCTGGTTTCACCAAGCCTTTTAGATTGTCCTATAACCACACCGGGTAGAGAGACTAGCACCCTGCATGAAATCTATCCGGCTCAATAGTATTCTGCCCCACAATGATTTTGCAGTGCCACATGTGCTGAGCTTGGAACTTGCAAGGGACATCATCGTCTTGAAAGTCTTCCTTGAAGTGACTCATCTTGACAACCCTTGGAGCAACCTATCTTTTGACTGCTTGCCTCGTAAATCGCATAGGACATATGGGTATATCCCTCTCAACCCAATCAATACCAATTGCGGAGCGTCCCTGGATCTGATAATAAATTCATTTGTGGGGAACCATTCAAACATCCACTGCGCATGTTCCTCGGTTAGATTGTCGAAGAACCCTACCCATTTTTTGGCGCTTTCCGACTGAGCAAATCTATCTGGAATGTAAGTCACCTGCTTAGGGTGATGAAAGGCAATATTGTTGTTCCAAGCCCTTCACAAAAATTCCTGATGATAGTGACCCTTATGGAAATTCTCCAACATCCATAACTGCAACAGCAAATTACAACCTTCGAAATGCTTGACCTCTCTTCGACAGCGCTCCAGAGCCCTGTAGATGTCGGCTATGATCATGGGAACTACGGTATATGTATGTCCATTAATCCCTTCCATTAGAGTCTTAGAGACCATGGCCAACCTCGTCTGGATTCTTTCCTTTTTCATTAGGAACACTATTAGGCCTAGAAAGCACACAATGAATACAAACACTCTGCGGTGGATGTGACCCAGTGAAGTGAGAGAGATCTCATCATGGTAAGTGCGAAAAGACTTGCTATGGCCATACCTCTTGTACAGGTATTCGAAAGGTATGTAGGAATCCTTCAAGCACACTAGGTCAACATTCTTCTTCAACCCTATCATCTTCAAAAAAACCTTGCCCGTACGGTTTTTTAGTACCAATAGACTGGGACTATCCCAAGTCAGTCCTGTAAGTCCTCCTATTTCTTCTAAAAGCGGTGTCATTTCTATGTCACCAAAAGACGGCTCTTTCACTATCCCAGAATAAAGTGGTAGCTTCGATCAATTTGTTATTTGGCTTAATATCTAGCAAGGAAGGCAGGTTACCCAGGTACTTTTTCATATGTTTCTTGTCACTTGAGGAAAGGCCCTCCCACAAATCTAGAAACAATGGTGGGATGTTGCTAACCATACTGAATTTGGGAACCTCGTGCCTCATTTTCTGCAAAACAAAATAGTTAGACCTTACTCCAATCGAACTCGGCTATTTATACATTTATGATCAATATATCAGTTTTTAGTTCTCCAAATTAATGCACAGAATATGGTTGTGTCCGTTGGGATTATTGAAAACCCGATGGAGTTTGGATAAGGCTTAACTTAAGGAATCATTATGTGGACAACATAAATGGTCCGACTTGGTTTGACCATGATGCATGCGTAATTTTATCCAGAGTAAGGTTTCTATGGGGTTTTAGACTGGTACCCTTAAGCGGAAAACTCGAGAGAGAAGGCACGGAACCGTCGAATGCACTACTTATCAACTGATTTTCCCGCAAATAAGCCTTTCCGAATTTAAGGATAGTAAAATAGGAAGAGCACAACCAATCATTAAAGCGTTTCTAGGCGCACCAGTGGAATATGATGCGGAACATGATTTATGCATCAATCAACATGTAGTCAAGTATTCGCACGTAGGAAGAAAGACAAATACAGCATATAAACAATTGAAAGACAGTTACAGGAAAAGGAAACATAGAGATAAGTCAGTTACATGAATAAAAAAACATAAATGCTTAAAATAGGAATTTAAATTCAAATAAAGAGAGAGAGGTACGGGATAAAGCATGCTTGGACTAATTTGTTAAAGATAAGTTTGTTATGGTAAGAGCCTAAAAATATCCCCAGTAGAGTCGCCATGCTACTGCGCCCCCTTTTTTCTCCACGAAGAAAGTATTCGACATTTATAGAGGTAATAACTCATTTTCTTTTGGGAATTGGGTATTTTGAAGAGTCTCCACCTAACGAGTTATGGTGCGTGAGGTCACCTAGAGTGATTAACTCTTGGATTTGTTTGCCTTACCAGAGGTTAGGGTAAGGGATCGAAGTAACCCCGAGAGGAAGGTGTTAGGCATGCCTCTCGGTCCATAACAATGGGTCCCGGCCAAACTTATATTCACAAATTAATCCATTACAAATAAAAAGTTGAATCAAATAGGTTGCAAGTAAATCACGTTGGATAACTCGAGTAATAAGATAAAGATTTGGACAAGTTGTAAAACAAAGGTTTTAAAAAAATAATGTTGGTAAAGGAGGGGTCCTAGGTTAGTTAGCCTATAGGATCACCCCACACAATGTCCAGTAAACACTCTTCGATGAAGGGATACACGTGACATTAGTGCATAGTCATCATATCTCATACCTACCCTTCTCATCTCCTTAGTGGTCATGCAAAGCGAGTGTTTGATCAGCGATCTCTATTGCGTGATACTATCCGTCCCTTATTAATGGTCCTGAAGTGTCATGACCCTAGTTCACCAATTGTGAACACGTCATGACGGCACCTAGTCTTCGCGATCAGGTAAGCCTAACACATTGTGGAAGTAATAACAATTTCGAAAATAAAAACTAAATAACATGAAAAAAAATGTATACAATTGCCGTCTGGCACATACACTTAAATACCAAACACTGAAGTAACCTCCAAGACCCACCCAGAAACCCACGGGCAACACAGGATAAAAGAACATAAGTCACGGCTCTAAGATCTAGAAATGTCTACACAACTGAACACATGAAATGGAACTGCTAACTATAAGCTAGAGTAGAAGGAGACTCTTCGATCTGCGGACGCGGCAGAATATACCTCAAGTCTCCGAATGT
>MU698773.1:44207-65735 GCA_026770625.1 Nicotiana glauca | reverse complement strand
ATCGCATCCCTACTCCTGCGATCGCATAGGCCAAAATTCCAAGTCCCCAAATTTCTCTTACGCGATCGCGGGACAGGCCACGCGATCGCAGAGCTCTGGCTCCCGCTTCTACGCGATCGCAGCCCCATGCTCGCGATCGCATAGAGAAAATTATGGGCTCCTCCAATTCCTTCTACGCGATCACAGCCCCATGCTCGCGATCGCATAGAGCAAATCTACTCTACAATTTCTGCTGCATTTTTGCAGCCCAAACTTGCCCGTTAGCCATCCGAAATCTCCCCGAGGCCCCCGGGACCTCAACCAAAAACACAGATATGATCTATTACCTCATCCAAACTTGCTCGGATCATAAAATCACTATCGATAACATCAAAATTGTCCTTTTTTCAACAAATTCAAGTTTAAGTTTAACTATAACTTTCAAAATTCTCATTCGATCAAAAACCCGATCAAACGATGTCCAAATGACCTGGAAATTTGCGGCCATATCCAAAATCACCTAACAAAGCTACTGAAACTCTCGGAATTCAATTCCGACACTCGGATCAAAATCTCACCTGTCAATCGGAATTCGCCAAAATTCCAACTTCGCCAATATAGGCTAACTTCTTCACCGGACCTCCAAATTCACTTCCGATCGCGCCCCCAACTCCAGAATCACTATACGGAGCTATTCACAGTCTCGAAATTCCAAACGGACTTTGATAACATTGAAATGCTCTTCAAGCCAAACTCATAGAATTTCTTCTAAAATGCTAACTTCCACATTAGGCGCCAAAACGCTCCTGGGTTATCCAAAACCCAATCCGGGCACACGCCCAAGTCCGAAATCATCATACGAACTTGCTGGAACCTTCGGATCCCAATTCTGAGGTCGTTTTCTCAAAAATCCAATCCTAGTACATTCTTTCAACTTTAAGCTTCTCAAATGAGAATTCTCATCTAAATTTAACTTCGATCTTCCCGAATTTAAATTCCGACCATGCGAACAAGTCATAATACCTGAAATGAAGCTGTTCATGGCCTCCGACTGCTGAACGGAGCGCTAGTACTCAAAACGGCCGGTCGGGTCATTACAAAGATAAAGATTTGGACAAGTTGTAAAACAAAGGTTTTAAAAAAATAATGTTGGTAAAGGAGGGGTCCTAGGTTAGTTAGTCTATAGGATTACCCCACACAATGTCCAGTAAACATTCTTCGATAAAGTGCTACACGTGACATTAGCGCATAGTCATCATATCTCATACCTACCCTTCCCATACCCTTAGTGGTCATGCAAAGCGAGTGTTTGATCAGTGATCTCTATTGCATGATACTATCCGTCCCTTATTAATGGTCCTGAAGGGAGTTAGGACCTCTACCTATATGTACTTCTAAACGAACCCCTAAGGCCCCTAAGGTTCTAAAGGTGAAATTTCTAAGGCGACAGGCAAAATACTTAGGACTTTCAGCACGTAAAGGGAGAAATTAGAGGCTCAAATTTTCCTCCTCAAGCAAGGCACATAAACAACACGACTCAAGCATAATTAAGGGCTTTTATTAGACAGTATCTTAAGGCAGAATGACTAGGTGAATATGCAAAAGACATTTATTTTGTTATAAACTCAGGAGTAATAACCCTAGCAGTTGCCTATTGATTTTTAAAGCCTATTAGGATCAGAAAAATATTAAGCAATAAAAACATTTTCAGAGTTGCAGTTTTGAAAATGCCATAAAGGCTTGCCTATACGCGGAGTACTGATGACTACATTTATATAGTGAAACAAAGTAGGTTTTGAAATGGACTTCTTTAATACCTATAGGCATGCTGTCTAATGATAGATTGGAGCAGTTATAAAGAACTTGTTTTAGGAAATATAAACTACTTAATTAAACCAATTCAGAAGTGAACTAAGCGTGGACTAAGTTGAATTATTTAGTCTAGTTTAGATTGACATACAGAATTTCGAGTATGGTTCCCTAAAGGCATGACATCTAAGTCTTAATACAGACTTTAAAGACTTGTAGGCATGGAAACATACATAACACTTGTTATAACAGGATCTAGGTTAAATTACATCGTATAGGCATGGCATCTATTAGTTAAGCTAATTTTAAGACATTGGAGGCTTGATTTCTATTACAAAATTATTTGAAACCTATATTCATGGTTTCTAGAATGGTGAGATAAACATGACGAGATGTAAAGCCTTATGATCATGATTTCTACTTGGTAAAGCAATAAAATTTAAATTTAAAGTGCTATGAGCATGATTTCTAATTGGTAAAGCAATCAGATTTAAATATAAAGTCCTACGAGCATGATTTCTACCTGTATCACCCCATAAACATGTATCTACCCATCCCTTTCACTAATTACCCCAATATTTGTTTATAAGTTATTACAGACCATACGAATGAATTACTTAAGTAAATAAGAAAATAAGAATCTATTCTATAGAGCCTTCAATTAGGCCCAGATTTCCAAAGCCTCCAATGGCCTCAAATGCCTCTATTCCATAGACAATGACATAATCTACATGCATCAAAGTTCCCTAAGGATCTTAAGAATTCCGGGCAGTTCTTACACCTAGACTTGGTAAAATTGAATAAGTGCAGTGTGGAAGGGCTAGCCTCAGTATGACAGATTTTAGAGGGTTCTCAAGAGGATCCCAATGCGGTACACATACTAGAGGGGGCAGAACTTATTGACTTAGGAGTGGAGTAAAAGTGATTGACACAAGTTGAAAGGTTTTAATGAAAAACTGTATTAAAAAGGAAATTTGTTTGAAAGTTATTTAGAAAAACCATAGAGGTAGTTTGAAAAGAGATTGGAGAAATGAACAAAAGTCCAAACACAACACCTTTAAGACAGATTCATACACAGTCGGGAGTCACAGCACCAAGGCAAGTTCAGTAGTCAAAAATAGGGGTCAAAAGATTTGGGGATACGCAGAACACTTGATTGTAAACACATAGTTAAGCAAAGGTATAGGAATTGGTATAGACATGCTTAGAAACAGCTGACCAAACATAGTCATCGAACCATACATAAAGAGCAAACTCACATACATGGGTGATAAGGATTTGGGGATTCATAGAGTATATGATAGTAAGCATATAACAAGAGATAATTGGTATAGACATGCTCAAAAACAAACAGAGGGGTTAGTATACTGATCTTAAGGAAGGGAAGTATATAACATGCTAATAATATAAACATCAACTATAAGTTTCACAACAAAACCACAAATAGAACCAAACTAGAAACAGGATGAACTGAAGCAATACGAGAATCATATTGTTGTTGGAACTTTGAATTGAAACTAAAACACACCAGTGAAGAAGATAATAAGCAGAGTGAAAGAACAGGAGAACACAATGGTTAGCCTTGGCTTGCACCCGGCTAACTTAGAGAACTAGCAAGTAGCACAAAAGAGAGCAAAAAGTTTTAAGTGCGAGAGAGAGTTTTTAAACCAAGAGTGTTCGTGTCTTTGTACTGATAAGAGAGTGTGTCTATATAGTATGAAAGCATGTAGCAAAATAAGGTAAAAATAAAAGTCCATCAGTAATTATGGAACTCAGAATCAGTCAATCAGGAAATCAAGGTGAGTACTCCCTTTAATTGAGGAGTTAACTTCAAACGGTAATAGACATATGACAAACATGGAAGGAAATTGTATAAGGCTGAACATGACAAATAAGGAAATATTTTCTGCATAGTACAAGTACACAACATGTAATAGAGGCTAGGTTCAGCATATTTCAATCAAGAAAGACTTAAGAAATCAATTAATAGCATAATTGACCATAGAATAAGGTCAAAAAAATTCTACAAGGTAAAAAATAGTAGAGATATCATGCGGAATCAGTGAAAGATCAATCACAAGGATTCAAGGATTCAAAAATAGGAGATAGCACTGATTTAGCACCACTTTATAATAACAAACACATGGTAAGCAAAAACCAGAACCCTAAGAGGTCGAGTAGGACAAGAATCACATATAAAATTAGATTTTCATGTAGAGCATAATCGGAATTAGTAGGCTAAGCATGATACAGGTAGGAGAAGTATAGAATCTAACACATTGGTAAACAAAATAGGGAAAAATCACACAATAGGAAAGGACAGCCATAATTAGGAACCCTAACAAGTAAACATAAGGCAAAAATCACAGAATCATAGAAATATACAGATTAATTCAACACATTATCAAAACAAAACTTTGAAACCCAAGATTGGAACTAAGAAATTAGGGTTTTCAACATAGGCGAGTTGAAAAAGGAGCCATAGAATCAGTCGAAATATGCAAGAGATAGAAGTTTTAAACATAAAGAATCGGTTTAACAAAGTGTAAAAGAAGTTCTGAAAAACCCTAACTTTAGAACAAAGTGAAAACAACTTGAAATCGATGACTCTTGTAAAAGAGATTCAAGAACAGTGTAAAACATTAAAGGAACAGACTCGTATCACTTAAAAATAGTACAGATCTACGAGATGTAAGCAAAATATTAGGGTTTCAAAAGAACCACAAGTACATATGGAAGAACCTGTTTAGAAACTCAAAGATTGTAACAAATATAGTGTGATTTTGCTCAAATAGCACCGGAGTAGCCATGAATAGCCAAATAGCAAACCCTAGATACAAGTCGGTATGGCCTAGGGCCCTTGAAGCCTCAGAGAATATGAGCATGGCAATAGAGGATCCATTGGAGGCTTAGGGGTTGAAGGGTAGTCACCGGAGAAGACCGGAGAGCTAGGTCAGGGGTGAGAGGAGGTAGGGTTATGTTGAGTGGTTGAGAGATGAGAGAATACGGAGGCGGCGGAGTTTGGAAATGAGGCTAGGGTTAGGGGTCGTTTGAATAAAAAAGGAAAGAACTCGTTGGGGCCGTTCATCAAAAACCAAGATTTAGTGGGTCTTGGGTCGGGTAGGAGGATTTAGGGCTTGGGTCGGGTATTTTAATAAGAAATTAGGTTGGGGTTGGGTTCAATTTAGGATGTAATTGAAATGTAAATCAGACTATATTTTAAATAGCGAATTTTACCTATATTAATTTATAATAAATAATTTTTGAAAAATAATTTCATGTACCAAAATGATTTAAAATATATATTTATCATTTTAAAAATATAAGGACAAATTTTACGCATATAAAATATAATTATACATTCAAAGGGCTAATATTGCAATTATATGCAATCTAACTTTAAAACACCAAATGCAATTATAAAAATGCATAAAAATATATTAACCATATTCTTGCATAAATATAGAAATTAATTGACTAAATCACCATAACAATAATTTGGAAAATAATTATTGGGGATAGAAATGGGCCTGACTAGAAGTGCATCGGGTCTAGCTGGAAGTGCATAAAAATGGGCTTGACTACCACCTGATCAACCTCCCCCTCTAAGGAAACCCCTAGCTAACTGACCTCCACCGCTAGCTGGATGGGTAGGTGGTGGTGAGGAACTTGCACTAAAGCTGATAGCTGACCCATCTGCTGAGATAAACACCCAAGACGACAAGGACACTGCCTCCACATATGACCCAACTCTCCACACTCATAGCAAATCCCAGGTGTTGGAGACGAGGATTGAAGGGAATCCCTAGCACCGAAATGACTAGCAGATGCACCTGGCATAAAAGATCCATAAACGGACGGAGCACGAGATGAACTATGAGCTAGAAGGGCATTGAGTGATGACTGGCCGTGATGAGAACTGTGAGAACCATGACCTGATGATGCACCATGATAACCTGGGCTAGTTGGCTGAGCATGCCTAAATGGATAACATTTGTCGTGCTGAAACTCACCTCTCCAAGGAGCACCACCATAGCTACTAGATCCCCCAGGCCTCTTGGCCACCCTCTCATCTTGCTCTTGGCGACAAACTAACTCAATATCTCGAGCAATGTCTACAACCTCCTCAAAAGTAGCACCAGACACCCTCTCCCTAGTCTTGAGAATACGAAGCTGATAAGTGAGGTCATCAATGAACCTCTTAACCCTATCTATCTCTGTAGGAACCAACCAAACAGCATGATGAGCTAACTCTAAGAACCTCATCTCATATTGTGTCACAGTCATCTCTCCCTGACGTAACCACTCGAACTACCTGCATAGCTCCTCCCTACGAGACTCAGGCACATACTTCTCCAAAACGAGAACGGAGAACTGCTACTAGGTAAGGGGTGCTGCACCAACAGGCCTACGCCTCTCACACGCCTCCCACCAAGTGAAGGCAGCTCCAGAAAATTGAAAAGTAGTGAAAATGACCTCGCTGGTCTCCAGAATACCCGTTGTATGAAGAATCCGCTAACACTTGTCTAAGAAACCCTGGGCATCCTCACCCTCTGCACCACTGAAAGTCGAAGGCTGAAGTCTACCAAACCTCTCTAACCTGCGATGCTCGTCCTCTGGCATGACAGGAGCTACATAGTCCTAACAGCTACAACCGGCTGGTCTGGATGTGCCCCCGGTGTCTGAAGTCCTTGCACAACCTACTCAAGTGTGCGAGCGGTGGGAGTCTGAGTGCCTCCCCCAGCCTGAGAAGTAGTTGCAGCTGTAGTGACTGAGACTGCCTGAGCTAGGCCAATGCATACCAATAGAATCTAGGCCAGGTCCTCCTGAAGACCCGAAATCACAATGAGAATAGATGGTGCTGCTGGAGCGTCCACAACTGGGACCTGATCCTAAATAGGGGCAACTACTGGATTTGCAGGTGCTGCCCTAGCTGTTGTGCGGGCCACACCTCTACCCCTACCAGAGCCATAACTGCGTCCTCGGCCTCTAGTGGCTACACTGGTGGTACTGGTGGTCGTCCATCCTGACCAGTCGCTCGTGTCCTCACCATCTGTGGGAGAATAGAGTAACAGAAGTTAGTGTTCGGATCAATAGATTTGCACGACAAGAATTTCAAGAATATGAAGTCTTTCCTAAAGGTTCTGCAGCCTCTCGAGGATAAATATAGATGTCTCCGTACCGATCCTCCAGACTCTACTAATCCTGCTCATGATTTGTGAGACCTATGTAACCTAGGCTCTGATACCAACTTGCCATGACCCTAAACCCAGAACTGGTCATGATGGCGCCTCTCATGTAGACGAGGCCAGCCGACACATACCCCAAATTAATTAATAATGATTCATAATCAAGTCATTAATAATGATAAAACCCAAAAATATAGTGAAATATATCAATTGCGAAAAACAACCAACACAACCTGACATTGGGTGTCACCATTCATGAGCATCTAACATGTGTCTAAGAGTCTGAAAGAGTTTATATAGTCTATTATAGAACTAGAAACAAAAAGTAAGATAGAGGGAGAATCACTCGACTGCGGACCTCGAACAGCTACCTAGTGGAATCCAAATGACCTGTTGGGTGAATCAACCCTCACTGGCGATACCCGAGGCTTTTGAATCTACACACATGATGTAGGGAATAAAGTGAGCATGCCAACTCAGGAGTAATAATGATAAATGAAGACTGAGCAATAAGAAAACACAAAAAAATCACAACAAGATGCTACACAAAGGTAGTATAAAATCAATGCAGTGCAATAAAATAATGAACTTGTAAGAAAATACCTTATTCCAGTGAAAACCTCTTTTAAGCATCTTTATCAGTTAAACAAGTAAATGATAAAATAGCGAGAACAGATAAATGCGCAAAATCAGCCCCTCAAGAACAATATCAAAAGAATCAGCCCCTCGGGCAATAAAATAGAACAACATCAGCTCCTCAGGCAATATCACATATCACACGGGGTACCCGCGCTCGCTGGGGGTGTACAAACTCCAGGAGGGGCCCCTTATAACCCAAGCGCAATATCAAGCCATCTCGTGGCATAATCAATAGGCTCTACACCTCATATGAAGCCACCTCGTGGCATACAACTCAGGCCCTCGGCCTCAAAATTATAATCAGTACAACACTACTGCAGCATGCAGTCCGATCCCATAATAATCCTCACAACACAGGCCCTCGCCCCTACTCAGTCTGAAATCTCTAAAAGCCACTCAGGCATAGTAAAATGTGATGCTTAGCAGTGTTTAAAACAGAGTAAACAGGGTTGAGTTATGAAAACAGTAAAATATAGCATGACTAAGTACAGATATAAAATGAAAACAATGAGGAAATAGCAGTAAAAATCCCCTAAGGGTCCAAAATAGTTGGCACGAGGCCCAAATATGGCTTTCAGTCCAAAACATGATGATAGAAAATAGATTTCAATGAAATACGCGGCAAAACAGTCATTCGGGATGGACTAAGTCATAATCCCCAATAATGCACGACCCCACACTTGTCCCCTAGCGTGTGCGTCACCTCAACATATCACAACGATGTGTAATCTGGGGTTTTATACCCTCGAACAACATTTACAATCATTACACACCCCAAACTGGTCCAATCTCTAGCTCGCGATGCCTCTGCCCCTCGAATCGGCCTTCGTATACTCCAAATCTGTCCAAAATCAGTACATAACCATCGAAATATGCTAAGGGAACGAAGCCCAATCAAGAGTAATCAAAACACCACGCAAATCCCGAAATTAACCAAACCTGACCCCTGAGCCCACATCTCGAAATTAGATAAATTTTACATTATTAGACTCCTTATCTCCTCACGATTTCATACATATCAAAAGTACAAAAGTCCAATCACAAATGACCCCTTAAACCTTTGCTCAACGGTCTCCAATTCTCAAGGCCTAGTTTCCCAATTTTTAACCCTTAAATTTCCATAAATTACAACTCCAATCAATGAAATAACACCATATAAATGAGTTTTAGGTTCAACAATCTTACCTCAATGAAGCTCCATTGAATTCCTTCTTCAAAATCTCCCAAAAAGCTCCAAAACTGACTTAAAATGGTGAAGAAATAACTAAAATTCGCAAAGGAAATATTTTATACCATCTGGACCAGGCTTTTCGCACCTGAGGTCCAGTACTCGCTCCTGTGTAGCCGCTTCTGCATTCCCAATCGCCAGTTCTGCGGTCACCACCTAAATCCTAGGCGTCGCATCTGCAAAGCAAATCCCACACCTGCGCCATCGCAGGTACGCTTCCTCAACCACTTATGTGGTTCCACCTCATGCCTTCCTTGGCCACATCCGTGGCTCTAAACTCACTTCTGCAAGACCGCACCTGCGGTCCCCTAGCCGCAGGTGCGGTTATGACAGCAATGGGAAAAACTTTAGCTACCAAAAACCCAATTCAAATCTTCTGCCAACCATCCAAAATTACCTCAACGCCCCCGAAACCTCAACCAAAAGCATCAACAATCCATATACTACTATTCCAACTTATACCAATCTTCAAAACACCTAAAACAACATCGAATCAACCAAAACACATCGGATTCAAGCCTAAGGTTCTCAAAATCTTCCAAATTATGCTTCTGATCAAAAAGTCTATCAAACCACGTCCGAATGACCTGAAATTTTGCACACACATCCCAAATAACACAACAGACCTACTAAAACTCCCAAAATTCCATTCCGACTCATATATCAAAATGTCACCTACCAACCGATAAATGCCAAAATTCCAATTTCGCCAATTCAAGCCTAAACCTACTACTGAACTCTAAAACACATTCCGATCATGCTCTTAACTCCCAAATCACATCCTGAAGCTATCCAAACCATCAGAATTCACATCCGGTCCCTTTTACACATAAGTCAACATCTGGTTGACTTCTCCAACTTAAGCTTACTCAAAAGAGACTAAGTGTCTCAAACCTTACCAAAACCTTTCCAAACGTGAGCCAACCAACCCGATAACACATAGTACCAATAAACAAAGCAATAAGAAGCAGAAATGTGGGAAACAGAGTGGTAACTCATGAAACGGCCGGCCGGGTCATTATAGTGATGTGGTGTCATCATCCATGTTGAAAGTGTTAAGCTTGCTTGTGTTATAATCTTCTTTAATTTGCCTTTGGGGCAGGGTATTTCTAAATGGTACTGCAGAAACAGATGTCAATGATCATGGTATGCAGTGCTTCAAGATCTAATCAGCGTTCCTAGTGTTGATGGATCAAGAAAGACGATCTTCAGAAACGTTTAAAGTTGGTAGAGAGATATTGGTTAAAGCACTACAGAGATACATATTTATTTAAGGCAACAACTGGGTAGCGAAGGATGAGGAAGGACATGTGGGAGGTGTCATGCGGTGGTTAAATTTCTAGAAGTCCAAGTGTGAGAAACAAAGTCGAGTAGTTGCTTAAGGAGAGGGTTTGACCAAAGTAGGAGAGTGGCATAGTAGCATATAGGTTCTGTGGTAGGGTAGTTGAACCTTTTGAGGAAAGTTTAAAGAGATTTGGGATTCATGGTAGACAGTGACTAGGTATACGGGCTTAATTTGGAATATTAGCTGCTATAAAAAGGAAGGTTAGATACGACGGAAAGGAGTTTGCTTGATATGAAGAGGAATGCAACATGACTTTGGGTTGGAATGTATTGTCACAATTTTTGGGAGGTCAACAGGGTGTGAACAGAGTTGTACAACTGGTGAATAAGCACGGTCTCAAGATGGATTACTGATTTGTAGTAACTATACCCAGTGCAGCGATATTAG
Source organism: Nicotiana glauca (assembly GCA_026770625.1). Classification (NCBI taxonomy): domain Eukaryota; kingdom Viridiplantae; phylum Streptophyta; class Magnoliopsida; order Solanales; family Solanaceae; genus Nicotiana; species Nicotiana glauca. Next base: position 55,159 of record MU698773.1, on the reverse strand, counting down.
AAAATGTCGGCATGTAATTTCCACAGGTGGGTTATCTCCTGTGAGCAGGTTAGCGATTGCGTGGTGTTGATGAAGCTTCTACGAAGAATTTTATTGTCTATCCGATAAGAGGTCGAATATGTAAGTGTGGCTAGTGATTCAGAGTGTTCATGAATTATTAGCAGGAGGATTTCAAGAAATTTGGCGGGTTGGTTGTGCAAGATCATGTTGATGGGGGATAAGGAATCTTGGTGGGTTCTAGAGTTATGCAATGGTAACTTCAATCTAAGTGGGAGAGCTCCACCACCTACGATTGGATTCCATGGTTATCTACTTGTGAGTTTTCTGGTTATCGGCATATTGGTAGTTTATTACAACTAAGGAAGGAGGACATCAGAGGTAATTTGAGAAAAGGATTTGAGGAATGTGTGCTATAATTGGCGTTATCGATTCATGTTCAGGCTTTAGGAAGACTCGGGATTTATGCTTTGTGTAGAGGTGATTTACAAGAAAGGTGATTCAGTCGGGTGCTTATTTGAGAGGGTGTTCATATGCTAGTAGAGCCTTGGAGTAGATTATATTCAGGACCAATTCAGAGTGGGTGAATCCCAACAACAATCCTAGTGGATTCAAAAGTTAAAGTGCGGTGCCTAAGGATTTTGAGTCTGTAGTATGGTTGAGTATCGAGCTTTTGCAGTGGATTATGAAAAGGGGCTTGGTGTGTTCTATGTTATCTTTGATCTACGTTGTAGCATAAGATGAATGGGAGAAAATGACTTCGGTTTCATAGAGGAATTATCAGAATGGGTAACAATTAAAGATGCGAATATGTGCCACAAGAAGTGTATAAGATGGTTCATGGGTTTTGGGACAGCATGGTCTCGTGAAATAAGGTCACTCGAGATGAGTGCGGATGTGAGTTCGTTATGTTTTGAATGGGGATATTATTATTCCTAAGGCAAGTCCAGAGTAAATTAGAGGAATTTGGATCGGTTAACAATGGTCAAATCGGCATGATGGTCGCAATGATCAATTCCATCATTGTGTTAAGTCATGTAGGTGATTTGTGGCGGTATGTGCGAGGCTTGACGGCTACTGTAGTTTGATTTATTTGGAGGCATTCGAGTGTTATGGCCTCTTATGTGTATATGAATCCCAGAAGAGTTATGGTAGTTTAGATCACTGCTTGAGGATTGTATTTTCTACGATTATGGGAATTCAGTCGCGTATTGGAATGGTTCTCCTGAAATGAGTTATGCAAAAGGTTTCTATATAATTGAGTGTTTATTCTACTAGTGGATCAGGAGTTATGATGAAATTCTTGTACTCTTGTGTATTGGCATGATTAGGTGCAGTGAGTAGCCTGGGAATTTGAAGTTGAGGATCAAGGTTGTGGTTTGGTGTTGACAAGAATGTCATAAGCTCGACCGAGCATAAAAGGGCTCAGATGGTTAGAGTATGCTAGCATTGTCTGCAGCGTCATCTGAGATTGATGTCCTATGTAAGAGGCTTTGTGTACTGATTGCAGATTCTTGATTACTTTACCGCATTAGAATGGTTGGTGGTATGGATGTGCATATTTGTTACCTAGTGTAGAAGCTTGTGGGAGCGTATTCCATAGGAAGATTGTATAAGCGTGACCTGTAGTCACTTAATTGATCAAAGAATAAAACCAAATATGGAGATTGTGGTATTGTCTTTAATTTGAGAAATTATGCCTGAAAGGCGCTCGGTTCATCTGGTTGTGAATTCTAAAAATTTGTTCTAAAGTTGACAATTGTTCTTGTGTGTCATGGGAAAAAGGGTTATTGTGGACCCTTGAAAGATTATTGGCCAATGCAATACGATCGGAATCAGTTTGAGGTCCATGGGTGGATCTAAAAGTGTATATGGGCTCTATATCACGCCGGATGTGTTCATTTCAGCATAGTGTTGTTTGCGGAGGAGTCTTCGCTCCTTGGATGTTATTTTTGTTGTCAGCTATTTTGTGTAATCTTTATTGTGCCATGTTTTGAGGCATTCTGATTATTTGGACTCGTATTGAGATCCCTTGAAATTTGTGGTGTTATGAGAGTAAGGTGGCTCTTATAGCGTATTGCACTATTCATCCCCTAGGATTTGTATTATGCACTTCGCGTGCTTGTGATTGACCTTCGGGTATTTTGTAGGTATAAGCATTTTGGCTTGATGGTTACTTCCCTATTTATTGTCATGTGTGGATGGGGTGGCACGCTACCGCGGGCATGTTGTTTGGATCGGGTTGCATGCCGCAATGGTATTATGTATGGATCGGGTTGTACGCCATAACAGTGTGATGTTGAGTACAGTTTCCCATATCTATTCTTGTGTGTTTTGTTTCTTACTTTTGGGGAAGGTTCATAACATCTTTTCGGTTGCTTAATTATTTACGTGGGTTGAGTAATTCTTTCCACAGTTCATTTTTCCTTTGGTATCACATTCGAGTTTGTAGCCCGCTGGCACATTGTGGCATCATATGAGGCCTTTGGCAGTGTTTGAGGTGTCTTAGCTTATACTTGGTGAGTCGAGATTATTGGACATGGGATTAGTGCGATCAGATTTATATGAAGAGTATTAAAGAGAAAATACCATTATTTGATTCATAATGAGGTATCGATTCTTGTCGAGAGGAGAACCTCAATGATTTGTTGACATCGGCAGTTGATATGAATTTCTACGCATCTTTTCCGTCGTGACAGCATTAAAAGAGTTGGAACAACACTTATATGTGTCATGAGGTGTGTTGTGAGCATCAAATTCGTGGGATTTTGGCCATTGTTATCAGAGGATGTTATTATGGTCATGTCAACTATGTGGTGCATGGTGTGGAATCAGCAAAGGTATGCAGTCATGTATTGGTGCATCGCGTAGTGATTGATATGGTGTTTGGATGATGGAAACGGGCCTGGCAAAGAATTCCGGATGTTGAAATTGGGCTCTAAGGCTAATTTGACTAAATAAAAGAGAGAATCATCAGATTTGCTTGAGCTAATGTTCTCAACTGGGTTATGGCAGCACGGGTAGGTGCATGAGGTGTTAAATAGTGATTTTGGACAACTCCAGAGCAGTTCTTAGCACGTTCGAGGACGAACGTATGTCCAAGTGGGAGAGAATGTAATGACCTGATCAGTTATTTTTAACACTAGTGCGTTGTTCAACGTTTTAAGGCCATGAGTAACTTCACTTCAGGTATTATGACTTGTGCGCATGGTAGGAATTCAATTTCAGGAAGTTCGGAGTTGATTTGAAAAGAAAATTCTCATTTTGGAGGTTTTAAGTTGGAAGAATCTGACTAAGATTTGCTTTTGAGTAAACGACCTCAGAATCGAGATTTGAAAGTTCTAACATGTTTGTATGATAATTTTGGACTTAGGTTTATGTCCGGATCGGGTTTTGGATGAACCAAGAGCATTTCGGCATTGCGGAAGTGGCATCTTGGAAGAATTTTATAAATTTTGGTTGAAGTGCATTTCAATGTTATCAATGTCCATTTGAAATTTTGAGTCTGGGAATAGCTCAGTATGGTGATTCTGGTCTTGGGAGCGCATCCGGATGTGGATTTGGAGGTTTGTAGGTCATTTTGGAGTCTTTTGGCGAAAGTTAAAACTTGAAGGTTTTGGGAAGTTTGACCGAGAGTGGACTTTTGATATCTGGCCGAATTCTGATTCCGGAAGTTAGAGTAGGTCCATAGTGTGAATATGACTTATGTGCAAAATTTGAGGTCAATCGGACGTGATTTGATAGGTTTTGGCTTCGAATGTGGAAGTTTGACGTCCTAAATCTCATTAAACTTGAAATGGGGTGCGATTCAGGATTTTGGTATTATTTAATGTGATTTGAGGCCTTGAGCAGGTCCGTGTTATTTAATGGGACTGGTTTGTGTGATTTAGACATGGTCCCAGGGGCCTCGGGTGTGTTTTAGGGTGGTTTAGTATCAATTTGAGTTGTTTTGGAACTGCTACTGCTGGTATCTGGTTTTCTTGTTCGCGATCATGAAGAGAGTCAATTTGCGAAGAGGATTTTTGAGGCTGTTGGGTTTTGGCCTTCACGAACGCGAGGTATAGGTCGTGAATCTGGAGGGATTACCTGAGAAACATACGGGAATGCTAAGAGTCAATCGGGAACGCGTAGAAGGAAAGGGAGAAGTTGGGCTTGGAGTCATTTATCCTTCGCGAATTCAGAGGTCCAACTACGAAGGCAAAGTAGTGGAGTCTGGAGCCTTCGCGAACGGGAGGCATTGATCGCGAATGCGAAGAAGGGCAGGCCTGGGCTTGGCAGAATGTTGTAAAAATGGGGTTTGGGTTCATTTCACCTATTTTTCACACGGCTTGAGCAATTTTTGGAGCTTTTGAAGAGGAGATTTTATCATCAAGCATGAAGTAAGTGATTTTTACTAGTTGTGAATTAAATACAAGATTTATATATGGATTTAAGGATTAAAATTTTATAGAAATTTGGGATTCTGAAGAAAAACCTAGAAATTTATATTGTTGGATTTTGACCACGAAAGTAGATATGGAATTGGGAATAAATTATATATTTGAGTTTGTGGTGTAATGGGTAACATTTATCTTTGAAAGTTTGCGAAATCCGGGCACCTGGGTCCGAGGGTGATTTTTATCGACTTCTTGAGCAGAGTTGGAAATTATTGAAAATTGGATTATAATGAGTATTAGAGTATATATTTATGGAATTGCTCATTTATTGACTATTTTTGGGAGCATTGACCGTCGGTTTGAGTTGTTGGAAAGGCTTGGGAGTCGGTTGTGGAACTCCGGAGCAAGGTAAGTCTCTTTTCTAACCTTGTAAGAGGGAATTAAACCCATAGGTTAATTGAATTCATGTATGCTCTTATTTGCGGGGGCTACGTACGTACGAGATGACGAGAGTCTATACATAGCTACTATTTATACTTATGTCCGGATAGTTTTAGGTTTGCCCAATGCCTTGTTGATTTTGTTATTTAATTATGGTTATTAATTGCCTTGAAGGGAGTTGAGATTTAGTATGCTTATTAAATTGTCTTGAAAAGAGTCGAAATTGAGGAATTTGAGATTTTAAAAGTTTTCATTTGAATTTTCTAATTTTGAAAAGAATTAAGGAACGTTATAAAAATCTGAGAAATCTATGTTCAACCGCATTGTAAATATATTCTGCGAGCGGGCTAAATTTTCACTACTCTCATGGGAGAGGGCCGATCATCTCGGCAGATTAAATAGATGCATCTATGGTTCGTGTCGTTCGATCCTTGGTAGTGGACAATTTATATTTATATGTTGGATCGGCCCGTACGACCTCGGCATGACTTGCGCATGATAACTCTTTGGAGCTAATAATAATTGACATTACTTTATTTCTTTATTGACTTGGGATATAAATTATTAAATGATAAAAAAAATGAATTTAGGAATTTCCATTAGTAAAAGAATTGTTGATTATTTTCGGTTATTGAATTTTCAGCCATATTATGTAATTCATGCTTACTTATAACATCGGTATATTATTGTTAGCCCATAGTAAGTGTCGGAGTCCACCCCTCGTCACTACTTCTTCGAGGTTAGACATGATACTTACTGGGTATGCGTTGATTTATGTACTCATACTACACTTGATGCACATTTTTGTGCAGGTACATATATGTTTAGTGGCATTGTGGGCGCGGAGGCGTGGTTATTGCGGGGACTTAGGTGAGTTATATCCTATGTTACGAAAGCAACACACAGAGTCTCCTTCAGAGTTGGTGATATCATTCGTGTCTAATTTGTATTCCGGACAGATGCTATATTTTATTTTATCTTCCTAGTTGATGCTCATGCACTTGTGACACCGGGTTTTGGGTGCATTTATGAGTTGTTCAGTTGTGGATTTGGGAAAATATTATAAAATACTCTGTAAATTCTATCTTTTACTATTTAATTGAAGGAAATTATAATTTCATACTAAATTGAGTAATCAAGTTAATCAATTATTTTTGGCTTGGCTGACTGTGTTGTTAGGCGTCGCCATGACTTTTAAAGGATATTGGGTCGTGACAACTTACACTTTCCATCAATCCCATTTTATGTGACACGCTTTAATTTTTAGTTTTTCACTCCAAAAAGAACTTATTATACATTTAAAAATAATTTAAATTTTTTTATTTTTTACTCTCTGTGACATAATTTTATAGTCGTAGAAATATTTGTAATAAATATCATAAGTTTCAAAAAAAATTCTTTTCAAAAATTTCGAGTCTAGTCAATGTTGGTTCCTTGGTTATTATCATGTATTTGTAAATAACAATTCTGGAAAATATACCGTTAGCATATAATCAACAACAACAACAACAACAACCCAGTAAAATCCCATAAGTGGGGTCTGGGGAGGGTAGTGCGTACGCAGACCTTACCCTACCCCGAAAGGGGTAGAGAGGCTGTTCCGAAAGACCCTCGGCTCAAGATAATAAAAAGACAAAAAAAAAGAGCATTAGATTCGCCACAGAAATCATAGGGAAACAGGAACATAGAAAATATGAAAGAAAGAAAAATTCAAAGCAAAAACGATGGTTTGTAAAATGGATCCTGCATCGAAAATAGAAAATAGTAAAATACGACATTGCCCCTAGCTATCTTAGACAAAACTCCACCGAACTAGGCTCACAAAGGTACAAAGTAACGCAAGACTCAACTACCTCCTAGCCTACAACCGTAATACGCGACTTCCATAACTCCCTATCAAGTGTCATGTCCTCGGAAATCTGAAGCCTCGCCATATCCTGCCTGATCACCTCTCCCCAATACTTCTTAGGCCTCCCTCTACCTCTTCTCGTGCCTTCCACGACCAGCCGCTCACACCTCCTTACTGGAGCATCTGGTCTTCTCCTCTGTACATGCCGGAATCATCTGAGCCTCGCTTCCCGCATCTTGTCATCAATAGGTGTCGCGTGCATCTCGAGCCCACTGAACTCACAGTGTTTTCTTAAGGAATTTAATCCCCTCCTAGTACCCAAGATTATGGATTATTTCCTCCCAGTATAGAATGAATTACACACTGGTGTAGCGGTACTTCAAATCCCAGTGTTTCAGCGAACACAAAGTTCGGCAGTAAATCACACTTACGGATGCTTTATTTGTAGTTAAAAATAATGCAGAACAAGGGAGAACAACTCAGAAGTCGAAGAGAAATTCTGAGAGGAAGGAACGCAATGTATAGCCGATGTTGAATTTTTACTGAAGAGGATATCAGCTTACAATTCGTTTTTCTAGTGTATATCAAGTGTATACAGAGTGTATATTGAGTATATCTTGAGCGTTTTTCCCGGTGTGTATATCTCTCTCCAACTGCTACTCTATTTGTAGCAATCATTTGAGAGAGATCAGCCCTCCCTCTATGGTGGAACGAGCACTTAGCTTGTTATGGAGCAAGCACTAACTTGTGGAGCAAGCACTTGCTTATAATGGATCAAGCACTTAGAGTGGATGTTATTGCAGCTGGTGGTACTATACACGGATTGGAATACGTCCGTTACAAAATACGGATTGTATCATATTAATATTCACTATTAACAAATAAATTTTTTATATATAAACCCACCAACATTCTTATCCTCTACCAATGAGGGACAATGTCTCATTAAAGAGAAGAGGGGAACTTAAAATTTTACTCAAAAATTTTATTTTCCCTCCATTTCTCATTCACTCTCATTTTAAGACTATTTCATCTTAAACAAAAACTCAACAATCCCCCACATGAATGGGGAATGGCTATATCATTGAAGTATGCATGAAAAACTTGTGTGATTCGCAAGCAAGGAGTAATTGCATCTGGATAAGTAGTTTCCCTTTGAACTTTCCATAGTGAACTTATGTCGGATATTCTCGGTCAATCGGTAGATTTGATATCTTTGAACCGTCGAACTTTAGTGTATACCTAGACAACCATAAGTCATACAATCAACCCTTAACCGTCTTTGGTTCTCATTGTTGTGTTCGTTTCAGCCATGAATACCGCCTGGTTTCATAAGTACATAGAGAATTGGCCTTGCAGAATTCTCCTTGAAGCGACTAACACTTCACACTAACATAGGTGATTCATAAACGTGTAATCCTATAGATAAACTATTTGATATGCTACGTATCAAATTTAGAAATCATTAAAAAGCCTTAATGCTTTATCCTTGGTACTGAACATTGTCTCATCACGAGAATGGACCAAAATTTTTGTTGACAATGTTGAACCGTCATTAATGACTTTGTTTGATCTCCTTGAACCTAGATCTTGGGATCTCCAGTCTTCTAGGTAGAGTTACCACCACAATGACTTGTTCTCGGCCATAGTCCCATTCCCCTCGATGATTTCTCAACTACCTCTCTACTTAGGCATTTTGTAAGTGGATCCGACACATTATCACTTGACTTTACATAGTCAATCGTGATAATTCCTCTAGAGAGTAATTGCCTAACGGTTTTATGTCTCCGTCGTATATGACGAGATTTACCGTTATACATAACGCTCCCAGCCCTTCCAATTGCCGCTTGGCTATCGCAATGTATGCATATTGGTGCCAACGGTTTGGGCCAAAATGGAATTTCTTCCAAGAAATTTCGGAGCCATTCAGCTTCTTCACCGGCTTTATCTAAGGCTACGAACTCAGCCTCCATTGTAGAGCGGGTAATACAAGTTTGTTTGGACGATTTCCAAGATACCGGTACTCCACCAATAGTGAATACATATCCACTTGTGGACTTCGAATCAGTTGAACCGGTGATCCAATTTGCATCACAATATCCTTTAATCAACGCAGGATATTTGCTGTAGTGCAAATCAAAGTTTTGGGTATGTTCTAAATATTCCAAAACTCGTTTCATTGCCATCCAATGAGTTTGATCTTGATTGCTAGTGTATCGACTCAGTTTACTTATAGTACAAGCTATATCTGGTTGTGTACAATTCATGATGTGCATTAAGAATCCTAACACACAAGCATAATCCAATTGTGATATGCTTTGGCCTTTATTCTTTGCTAATGCAAGATTCGCGTCAATTGGAGTCTTTGCAACTTTAAAGCCCAAGTGCTTGAATTTTTCAAGTACTGTCTTAATATAATGAGATTGGGACAATGCAGACCTTGAGAAATCTTTTGGATTTTAATCCCCAGAATTAAATCCGCAACTCCCAAGTCTTTCATATCAAACTTGCTAGTCAGCATACGCTTAGTAACATTTATGTTTGCAATGTCATTACTCATTATCAGCATATCATCCACATATAGGCAAACAATGACTATGTGATTAGGAACATTTTTAATGTACACACATTTATCACATTCATTTATCTTAAAACCATTTGACAACATTATTTGGTCAAATTTTGCATGCCATTGTTTGGGTGCTTGTTTTAGTCCGTAGAGGGACTTAACAAGTCTACATACCTTCTTTTCTTTACCCGAAACCACAAACCCTTCAGATTGTTCCATGTAGATTACTGCCTCCAAATCTCCATTTAATAACGCTGTCTTTACGTCCATTTGATGAATTTCAAGACCATAAACTGCAGCTAAAGCTACTAGCGTTCGTATGGACGTAATTCTCGTCACTGGAGAATATGTATCAAAGTAGTCAAGACTTTCTCATTGTCTATACCCTTTGACAACAAGTCTTGCCTTAAATTTATCAATAGTGCCATCATCTTTTATTTTTCTTTTAAAATCCATTTACTACCCAAAAGTTTATTTTCAGGAGGAAGATCAACCAATTTCCATGTATGGTTGTTCAATATGGATTCTATTTTATTATTGACTGCCTCTTTCCAGAACAATGATTCTGAAGAAGACATAGCTTCTTTAAATGTTCGAGGCTCATTCTCCAATAAGAAAGTCACAAAATCTGGTCCAAACGAAGTAGACGTTTTTTTACGTTTACTAAGTCTTGGATCCTCCTGATTAGATGTACTTTCTTTTATTTCTTCCCGAGGTCGTTTAGATCCTTCACCAATTGACTCGCATTCCTTTTTATACGGAGATATATTTTCAAAGAATTCAGCATTATTTGATTCTATAACCTATTATTGTAAATGTCGGGATTTTCTGATTTATGAACCAGAAATCGATATGCTTTACTATTGGTCGCATATCCTATGAAAACACAATCAACGGTTTTCGGTCCTGTTTTTACCCTTTTGGGTTTAGGAACTTGTACTTTTGCCAAACACCCCCACAATTCAAGTTGTGCTTCCTTCCTTTCCATTTTTCATATGGAATGGATTTTGTTTTGCTATGGGGTACTCGATTTAGTATTCAGCTAGCTGTAAGAACGGCTTCCCCCCACAAGTTCGGTGGCAAAGCAGAACTTATCAACAATGCGTTCATCATCTTCTTTAATAACGATTCTTTCTTTCTACAGTCCCGTTGGATTGGGGCGTGTAAGGGGCCGTTGTTTGATGAATAATTCCATATTCTAAACATATTTGTTCAAAAGGAGATTCATATTCACCACCCCTATCAATTCTTATCATTTTGATTTTCTTGTTAAGTTTAGTTTCAACTTCATTTTTGTATTGCTTGAATGCATCTATTGCTTCATCTTTACTATTAAGTAAGTAAACATAACAATATCGAGTACTGTCGTCAATAAAAGTTATGAAATACTTCTTTCCACCGCGAGATGGTATTGACTTCATGTCACAAATATCAGTGTAAATTAAGTCTAAAGGATTTGAATTCCTTTCAACCGACTTACAAGGATGTTTAACAAACTTAGATTCCACACGTATTTGGCATTTTGATTTTTCGCATTCAAATTTAGGCAATACTTCCAAGTTAATCATTTTTCACAAGGTTTTATAATTGACATGACCCAAACGTTCATGCCATAAATTATTTGACTCAAGTAAGTAAGACGAAGCTGAAATTTTATTATTATTTTCAATAATCATTACATTCAGCTTGAAAAGGCCCTCGGTAAGGTAACCTTTTCCTA
>MU698773.1:17877-43342 GCA_026770625.1 Nicotiana glauca | reverse complement strand
CATTATTGTTGAATTTCCACGGCCTCTCCTTTCAGCAGCTTTATTGTCCTCTTCGATTCTCAATCGAACAATGAGATCTTCAAGGGACATCTCCTTTCGTTTATGTTTCAAATAATTTTTGAAGTACTTCCACAATGGAGGCAACTTCTCAATTATTGCTGCTACTTGGAATGCTTTATTAATGACAAGACCTTCAATGAAAATTCCGTTAGTAAAAATACTAAAATTTTTACTTTTAACATCAGTATTTATTTGAAACATACCTTCAGCAAGTAGATCATGAATAATCACTTGCAGTTCCTGGACTTAGGTAATAACAGACTTGTTATCTACCATTTTGTAGTCCAAAAATTTTGCGGCGACGAATTTCTTTATCCCGGCATCTTCAGTTTTGTACTTCTTTTCAAGCGCATTCCAAAATTCTTTTGACATCTCCACACCACTGTATACATTATGCAGATTATCATCCAGTCCGCTAAGAATATAATTCTTGCACAAAAAGTCAGAATGCTTTCACGCCTCAGTCACGAGAAAGCTTTCATTCTCTGGAGTTTCAGCGCGCAGATCAGGAACACCTTCCTTGATGAACTTCTGTAGATATAACGTAGTCAAGTAGAAGAACATCTTCTGCTGCCAGCGCTTGAAATCAATCCCAGAAAATTTTTTGGGTTTTTCTGCCAGGGCCAACGCCGGTGTTCGGCTTGTCGATGCGTTGATAGTCATCGTCGGAACATGGCTTGCCGATGCGTTGACAGTCACCATCGGAACAACTTGGTTTCCGGTTTTATTAGCCATTTTTTCTGAAAAAAATGGCACAAACAAACGTTTAATAAACGTTTAAAACTGGAGTTAAAAAAAATCACGTAGATTTTAATCTCCAACAAAACTCCACGAAGGCTTTACTCTCCAAAACGGGAGTACACAAAACCACAAAGGTTTTATTTTCCAGAATAATAAGGATAACACAAATACAAAATTAAAATATTAAATTCATTAAGCTTGTTGGTTCCTTGGTTATTATCCTGCATTTGTAAATAACAATTTTAGAAAATAAACCGTTAGCATATAAACATAAATATAAATAAAGCAGTAATTAATTCGAGCCCACTGAATTCACAATGTTTCCATAAGGAATTTAATCTCCTCCTAGTACCCAAGGTTATGGATTATTTGCTCCCAAGATAGAACGAATTACACACTGGTGTAGAGATACTTCAAACCCCAGTATTTCAGCGAACACAAAGTTCGGCAGCAAATCACACTTACGGATGCTTTATTTGTAGTTAAAATCAATGCAGAACAAGGGAGGACAACTCAGAAGTCGAAGAGAAATTTGTATATATAAACCCACCAACATTCTTATCCTCTACAAATGAGGGACAATGTCTCGTTAAAGAGAAGGGGAGAACTTAAAATTTTACTCAAAAATTTCATTTTCCCTCCATTTCCCATTCACTCTCATTTTAAGACTATTTCATCTTAAACAAAAACTCAACAGTCAAATCCATCGTATACAATGGGACAGAGAGAATAACTATGTACTCCCTCCGTCTCGTATTATGTGTCATAATTCTCTTGTACATGGATCTTAAGAAAAATTAATTAGGATCGGATTTCGGCTATTTTACTCTTATTTATGTGTTAATATTTAAATCTTTCTTTATTGGTATTTGAACAAAGTTATATTTTTGTAGTCATTAAAGATAATTATTATTAAGGATAAAAAAAGAAAATGATAATCAATTTATGATCTTAAACTTCTAAAGTAAAAAATAATTTGAGATAACTATGATTAGAAATCACGACAGATAATTCGAAAAGGAATGAGTATTAAAGAGAAATAAAAAAGAGTATAGGACAAAATCTCCAAGCTCTCTATTCTAAGTATAGACTGCTTTTATCCACATTTTTAACATTACAATGAGAGCATTCACCAACATTAAGATATGGTCCCCTACAACTCTCCTTAATCCATGTTTTGTCAACAAAAACCAGTACTTAAGCTACACTACAAATCCCTAATACTGGTCGGTCTTCTTTGTCTAGCTTGCATTTTTCAAGACAATTGGCCGAGTAAATAATGTTATTTAAGACTCTTTTAAGGATGTTGTAGGCATAATCTTGTGCAAAGGAGTTGCTGAAATTTACAACTTCATGTGAACTTCCTTTCGGTTTGCGACAAGTAGCACTTGCAATTTGGCGACAGGTGGATTTCATTTCTTTTCAAGTTTTACTGTATTAGCAATAACTTTGATGGTAATTTTTGGCTGTACTTTAACTGGATTATTACATTGTATTTTACTCTAGTAATTAGTACCTCTAATTGGTAGAAGCATAATAAATTAAAAGTGAAATTTTATTTTTTCTTTTAATATGAAACAGTGATGGGCTCCAATGGAGCAACATGAACATGACAATTCACGTTGTTGAACACAATTTATTTGTGATTGGGGCGTAACTATTATTATTATTATTGCTTTTGTTACTTTCTATGTTAGTATGTCAAAGATGCATTAAGTGTCAATTCAAGCTCCCTTCTGCCTTTGCGCACGAGAGACCCTCTCCATCCCGCCCGAGGAAATTTTTGCATGCCTCCGGTACCTTTTGGTAGGAAACGCTTCTAACCACGACATATTTGACTGTAATTATAATTTTTGTTTGAAAAATTTGTTCGGAGTACTACTCACGTTGAAAAAAACTTTGCGATGGAGATTTGGAGATGCGACCCATTGAAGGTTAAATCTAGCCAAATATGGAAGATTTATAATTTTCTTCTACGAGAAGGAAAACATGATTATGATCTTTTTTTCAAAAAATAGAAGAAGTAAATATGGTAAGAAAATCAGGACAAACAACTAACAAGCTCCATAGTAACTGTCTACCTATCATGACACGATAGTTTGGGCTCCCCTACCCCCTCCCTCCCTCCCCCAAAAAAAAACTCCCAAAGGAAGCCTTTTTCACCTTCCACCTAAGCTGCGCGGACTAAAAAACAAAAGCATATAACCTTTTCTTCTTCATAACAAATGCATATAACCTTTTCTCCTTCGTATAAAAGCAATGCAATATAAAATAAGTTCTACGACAATTTTCCAATTGAATTGCAAATGATTTGCTAGTATAATCATAGACATTGGTAAGCCACTTTGCTTTTAGGTAACAAAAGAAAAGAATAACCCCATTATCAACTAGTAGGTGCCTTGGAATAGGAAGAATAATAATTTTAATCTCTAAATTTGCAAGTTGGTACTACTTGGAGGATGGGAGAGCCAAATTGCATGTAGGTGGAAAAATGCTAAATTACAATGTCCCACATGTTAAAAAGCATGCGAAAAGCCATCATTAAAGGCACAAACCAATAGAGAAAAAGCTACATCATTATTAGTTGGGAAAAAAAGTTGCATTCTTGATTAATTTGCAGTCTTTTTATGTCTATATGATAGTGTATCAAGAAAGTTGAGGTGCTTCTCTTTGTTCTTGAGGTCTGGTGTTGAGAACAATTTATATCAAAAAAAGATTAATGGGTTTGGTTTCATTGCATCAACGTTCAATAATTCCGTACATGTTTTTAGGGATTACTGGAATAGCCAATCGAATTCACTGTTTATTTTTTATAGCAGGTATATATAAGTTATACACTAATTATACATAGTTATATACATATCACACATGATTAATACATATATTATACATAAGCTGTCTATTTTTAGTTTAAGCAGTTAGATGCATGGCTATTTAGGTTAATTCTTCTTCTTAATATTAGGAAAACAGCATTTCCTTCCTCTTAAAGATTGAAGATCCAAGATAGAAAATTTCTGCAATTATATTTATGATAAACTAATAATTCTTTTTTTTTTTAAATGTTCTCGTGCTTAAAGGATCCCGCTTTTACTTAGGGTCTAGAGAAAGGCCGCACTCCAAAGAATGTAATATAAGCAGTCTACCGTAATACAAGCATCAATAGCTGATTTTATGACTCGAACTCGTGACTTATAGGTCTCACGTAGACAACTTAACTATTGCTCCAAGGATCTCCTTCAAAAAATAGTAATTTAAGAAATAAAAATAAAAGTTTGAGATTTGGTAACCATGAAAGGGTCGGTTGGTGCACTAAAGTTGAAATTAAAGGTCACTAGCCGATGAACTTTATTGTATGGAGTGTGTGAAAAAGAAAAAAAAAAGAGAAAGAAAAATTTAAAGAAAAAAATTTGATAGTGAAAGCATGTAGAAACATAAAACGCCTCCAATTCTTATTGATTTGTGCTAGTAAAAAATAGAGAAGTACGTAACTGAAAAGAGGGCTATGTTGGATGTGGCAAGTGAATCGCTTGAGAAAAATATGAGCTTGAATTGTAAATGTAGTATATTAAAGTGCTTCGGAGGATTAGCCACTATTCCAAAATATATCCTACCCGTCCCTTAGCCTATCTTACAACCTTAAAAGTCCTTATTGATCCTAGATTTGGCTAGCTTAAATTAGCAGAGATATACATTACAGGCAAGCTTACGGTACGACCACGGGATGCATATGAATTCTTTGTGAGAGTGAGTGAATTTGGTTCAATTGTGCGATGTCCTTAATGTATATTCAAAAGTATATTTGAATGTATGGAATATCTATAGTCACTATTTTGTTTGTTGGTAAGGGCATATGATATCATGAATGATTGGTAATGTTGTAAACTTTCTTGTTAGGTAAGTGCATGAATTGAGGAAGCTTAGTGGTTGCAAGTCGGCTTTTGAGGTTAGGTGGTGACAAATAGGTTGTTGGAATTGATTGAAGTGAAATATTATACTCGGGCATGCTTAGAAAGGAATAATGTGAATTTCTGTGTGTTCATGCTTGTGTGCCGGTATTGATCATAGTCAAAGATATAGTATGTGGGTAAAAGTTAAAGTACTCCTCTATAATTGATACTTGTACGCAGTTGGGGGATTTATTAAATAGTCTCGTTGTTTGAGGACGACAATATTTAAGTATGGGATGTTTATGATAGGCTATAATTATGTATTTTAGTTGATTATTTCACTCAAATTTACTACACTTTGATTGAGTTTGAGCTTTAATCGCTAGTGTCTTGCACTAACTGTGTGTTTTATGTCTTTTAAGAGTGATTTCGAGCTATATAGATGTCATGGAATGAATTCAAATGATTTGGAGCTTTGAAGTCTGAGTAAAAGCTCAATTAATTAAGCTGAACTCGTGCTTGGGGGTCAACGGATGATAGTTAGAGCGAACGAAGAATCGAGTAGGTATATTGCGCACTATCTAGTAAAATATATATAGATTTTTGTTCAGAACTCCATTTTGTCTCTACAATATATGGTTAGAAAGCTAACTCAAAGGGCTACAACTGTCATGTTTTATGTTTTTTCAAATTCCAAACAGAATGGGACGAAACGCGTAATATTTGATCCAAAATGAACGAAACCGGGAAAAAGGGCCAGTTGGGCGCCACAGGCAGCGCCTGGCGCCACCTGTGACGCTGAAAACAGTGTGCACAAATAATTGGGCGCCGTGGAGGGCGCCTGGCACCAAGCTGGGCACTGGTGACGTAAAATGTATCCTATTTCGCCCGGGACAAGTTTATTTCAGCCCTAAACCTACTAACACGTATAAAAGCAAGACTAAACCTATGTTTGAAGGGGGAGACGCCACTTTGGAGTAAAAACACACACGGGATCGTGAGAAAGTGGAGAATTCTCAGTTTTCTTCATCTTTTTCTAGTATTTTCAATTGATCCAACAATTATGCAATTGTTTGATTACATTATGAATGACTAAATACCCATTGTTCTGGGGTTGTGATTTAGCTATGAATATTGTTATTTGATATTAGCTTGACCTTGATTATAATTCACCAATATATGGTTGTTTCTTCAATTATGTGTTTAATTGCTTAATTGTCTGGCTAGTAGTTAGGTTCTATTTACTATCTATGCTATGCTTGGGAAAGTCGTGTTTAGATTAGAGAAAAATTGAAGAGAGCATGATCTTAACCCTTAGGGGGAGCGGATTTGTGGTTAGGATAGGAATATACCTAGTCACCGTGTTTAATTAAATATCGTAATCTTAATACGTTCTTAATAGATTGATTTCATAGGAATATATGCGTTAATCTATTGAGAATACGTGAGTAGTACTTCGGGAGAAGGCTATGAGAGCATTTATGGATTAATTAGCAACAATGAGTGAATTATATGAAAGGGAGAGTTAATTAGAACACAATATGAATGGTGAATCGATCACAATCCTGGAATACTTGTTTCTACTGAATACACTACAATCAATTCGTTACTTGATAATTTAGTTATTATTTAGAATCGTAGTATAATATAATCATCTTATTGGACTTTGATTTTAGCTGGATTGAATAACAATTTTAGTGATTTAGTGAGTAGTTTATACAAGTCTTTGTGGGTTCGACACTCAACTTATCATTATATTACTTGTCGATCACGTATACTTACGTGTGCATTTGGGAAAAACAACTACGATAAGAGCAATTGCAAAAAGAAAGAAAAAAAGTAATTGGTGGTGTACATAAACTCAGTCAATGGCACAGATAAGTGAGAAAAGGAAGGTTCTTTGGTTGTGAAACAACAAAAGTAACTGCTTTCCATTTAGTTTATGGCTAAAAAGAAAGTGGATATACAATTGAAGCTTATCCATCTGAATCTTGGTATAACTTTCAGGTATATATGGCTGTGAGATATATAAATTAAGGTTTTCTTGAAGTTTTGAATCATAGAACAAAATATAACCATTTCTTTTTACTGCTTGTACTTAAGTTTTTTTTTTTTTTCCAAAACTCTTTTTCATGGAAATTAGAGGGGGGAAATGCCATGTGGTAAGCTCAGAGATCTGCACATGGCTTTCTCAAATTTCTAAGTATTTGAAACAGTAGTAGGAGAGTGAGGAAGCTGTAGTTTTTTTAGTATTTCAAGAGAATCAGTTACAGAGGAAGAACACTAGATTGGTGTTTAAAAAAAACAAATAAATAACACTTCTCTAGGTTTAGTTGGGAAATGTGAGTCAATGAAGAGGGAAACAGCCCAGCAATTCAATTCCTTGTTTGAAAAATACTCATTATTTAAACCTGCATAGTCTATTCTTCTCTTCCATTTTTAATCTTCTTCTTTTGGCAGTTTCCACTTCATTTACTGCCTCTTTTACTAAGTTTTTTTTTTTGCATTTCACAGCTGAAAAAGATGTGCTGTATTTGCTTTCTTGATCTAAGTTTCACTATCTACTCTGTTCAATCATCTTGTTAATGTTTCATTAAAATCACAGCTTTTTCAAGAAAAGAAAAGAAAGATCCAATCTTTTCCTTTGTCTTTATCCAATAAACTTTTACAAGTGTCACCTTATTGGATATTATAACTTTCCTACTTTTCCTTTTGTTTCCCTTATTTCTTTAGCAAAATCTTGAGAACTTCATACCAAAATGTCTTCTTCTATGTCTCTACTCAGAAACTCAATACCATTGATTACTATTCTGGTTCCACCATACTTGTTATTTGCCATTTTTTCAGGATATGGTGTTCTTTCTATTTCTATCACAACTTCAGTTTTAATTGTATCTACTTTAGCTTTCACATTCTCAAAACAAAAGCATAGTATCCAAAAGAAATCAGTCCAAGAAATAGAACAACAAGAACAAGAAGCAGTTCCCAACAGTCAGCTAGAGGAACAAACATCTCAAGTTAAGAAAATTGTATCAAACCAACAACCTCAAAATGGAAACTTTGGACAAGTTGAGGAAGTTTTAGAAGTTCAAAAACCTGGAAATGAAAATGGGGTTGCTCAAATTCTTGATTTATATTCAGAAAGTTCAAGTCTTGGTAGGCACTCATCTTCAAGTGAAGATTCTGATATTGATTGGCTATTCTCAGGTGAGCTAGAACACAGTCCATTATGTTCAGATGGTTCAATTTCTGATGAGGAAAGTCTAATTGAAATAGCATTACCAAGTGGCCAATTTGTAAAAGATCCTCCTAAGTTATCTTTTCAGCAGTATAACCAAAATGTATTTGCAGATTTAGCCCCAAAATCTATCTTTCAACAACATTGTCTTATGGATTTCTTGGCAGATATAAGTGATGTGTATGAGGAAGACAATTTGATTGAGATTGATATATCCATTGGATCCATCAAATGTTCTGGATTTGAAATTCCAGCCTAAGTTAGAATCGGAGCTTTGGAGCAACGGTAAAGCCGTATCCCTGTGACTTTTAGGTTACAGGTTCGTGAAATCACAAATGCTTAGCATTATGATTGGTCACATCTCTCTCGGAATGCAATTCTTCCCTGATCCTACGTGCACACGGAATACTTTGTATATCGGTTGATTTTAACTAATTAAATTATCTTATGCCTAGTTTGTTTAAGTTTTTTTATCCTTATGGATTTTGTGCTTACTTTAAGAATTAAGGCAATAAGGTTTACAAGAATAGGAGCCAAAATTTACTTTTTCTTTTGTTGTGAAAAGTGAAGTTTGTGTTTGCTATTACATTGACTTTGACCCCACCTAAAAGAGACTTTGGATACCAATTAGAGCTGCAGTTGTATTGTGGGTGGTCATTTGTTTTCTCTTAATGCACATTAAAGTGTTATTAAAAGTTTAAAAGGATCTTATTCCTAGGCCATTAATAAATAAGATTATTCTATTTGCATTTGTTTATGTCTTAATCTTCTTTTTGTTGTCCTTTGGCCTTATCTAATTATTCCATTTGTTGAATCACATCTCAGTCTTAAGATCTAATCACATGTTTTGATCCATTTCTTGATTTCCATTTTGATATTTACCAAAGCAATAGAACTGATTCAGGTTAGCTGCAAATATCTTAATAGCTTTATTTAGGTGTCACTTGGCCACAAATAATACTCTTGTATTTTAGTATTTGCAAATACTGGTTGGCCATCTGTAGTTAGAGATACTGAATTGTAATATTTTAAAAAACAATTATTTAAAGAGTATTTCAAATGAATAGCTTTTCTTGAAATGAAATTATATCTATACACAACTGAACTTCAAAATGCATTTTTTTTCCCTGGAACGAAAATATTGTCCAATAGTAGCTTACTTTTAGTTTCTCAGATATTCTGCTCCCTTAGGATTTCTTAATGGTAATATCCTAAGCAGTTCCTTTTTGTAGTAATTTCTTAGAGGTAATCTCCATAAATTATCCAGAATGATTTGATTATTATTTGATCGGAAAAGGCCTACAAATGCCACTCAACTTTCAGAAATGGTTTATCCATGTCATTCGTTAAAAAATTGCTATTTTTATGTCACTGCCATTAAAGAAATGGCCTATCCGTGCCATTATTGACTAACGGCTCAATTTTTATTTGGCTCATCCATGCCACTGTCGTTAGTCAATAATGGCATGGATGAGCCATTTTTTTAACGACATTGGCATGAAATGAGCATTTTTTAACGGATGACATGGATAGACCATTTCTGAAAGTTGAGTGGCATTTTTAGGCATTTTCCGTTATTTGATTCTAGAGTAAATTCCATTTAACCACCCTAAACTTTAGTGGTTGGGAAACAACACCCTCTCCACTTTTTGAATGGGAACGATAACCCCCTTATATAATATTTTTCGGAGAACTTTAGAATCCAAGAAAAAAAAAGTCCAGTTAGAGAATTGTCTAAGTTCATGCAAATGAAACTCTCCAGGGCAATGCACAATCTTCTGTCTATTTCGAAGGCTACAAGTTTGAAATTGAATTCTGTTTCTCCTTTCATTACCTCAAACTCCCTCCACCTTAAACTTGTCATTCCTCTCATACCATAGAATCCCTGGTGTTAACAACATTGTATGTGTTGATTCATCATGTCCTCTCATAGTTGGCTCTACTTCCCGCAACAAAACTGACTTGCAACAGAATAAAGATGGCCATTATTCGAGTTTAAAAGAAGATATTTTTAAGTTTAATATACACAATCCACATTTTATAGAAATAATACTCGTATAGGGTAAAACTGATGAATGATAGGTTGACGTTCGACGAGTTGGACACGTGACAGTAAAGATAGGTAGGGTATAAGTCAGCGAATAACTGACACTGGTTGCAAGCATGTGACCGGTGTTTTGTAAGTTCCGAAGACATTAGAATCGGAAACAAGAGTTTGAAAATAAGATATCGGTTGAAGAAGGCAGCATTCAAGGAGCGGTCGTTACAAAGAATCTTTGCATTTATACTCAACTGTTATACAGCTATCAAGAGAGGTTTTTATTGAGTTTGATTTGGGGATCTTGTCTCCCTGAATTTAGTAGTAGTTATAAATAGAAGAATTTATACTTTGTAACGACCCGACCGGTTATTTTATGAGTTACCGCTTCGCTTTTCCCATTTCTGCTTCTTATTACTTTGTTTATCGGTACTATGTGTTATTGGGTTGATTGGCTCGGGTTTGGAAAGGTTTTGGTAAGGTTTGAGACACTTAGTCTCTTTTGAGTAAGCCTAAGTTGGAAAAGTCAACTGGCTATTAACTTATGTGTAAAGGGGCTCGGATGTAAATTCTGATGGTTCGGATAGCTTCGGGAGGTGATTTGGGTCTTAGGAGCATGATCGGAATGTGTTATGGAGGTCCGTAGTAGATTTAGGTTTGAATTGGTGAAAGTGGAATTCTGGTGTTTTCCGGTTGATAAGTGAGATTTTGATATAGGGGTCAGAATGGGATTTGGGGAGTTGCAGTAGGTCTGTTGGGTCATTTGGGATGTGTGTGCAAAATTTCAGGTCATTCGGACGTGGTTTAATAGACTTTTTGATCAAAAGCGTAATTCGAAAAATTTTGAGAACCTTAGGCTTGAATCCGATATGTTTTGGTTGATTCGATGTTGTTTGAGGTGTTTTGAAGATTGGTATAAATTTGGATGGTAGTATATGACTTGTTTTTGCTTTTGGTTGAGGTCCCGGGGGCCTCGGTGTAATTTCGGATGGTTGACGGAAAGATAGGAATTTGGAAATGGCTGTTGAAGTTTTAAGACTGTTGTTATAACCGCATCAGCAGTTGGGAGGCCGCAGATGCGACCCCCGCAGATGCGGAAGATCAGTCTCAGAAGCAGAAGGAGCCAGGCAGGAACCGCGGAAGCGGTTAAGGAACCACACCTGCAATGGCACAGGTGCGGGTTGTGCATCGCAGATACCGGAATTGAGGACTTAAGTAAAAACCGCAGGTGCGTCTTCTAGAATGCAGAAGCGGGACCGCAAGAGCGGGATTTGGGTCGCAGGTGCGAAAAGCCTGGGCCAGAAGGTATAAAAGACTTCCTTCGCGATTTTGAGCTATTTCTTCACCATTTCAAGTCGGTTTTGGAGCTTTTTGGGGGATTTTGAAGAGGTAATTCGAGGGAGCTTCGTTGAGGTATGATTGTTGAACCTAAAACTAGTTTCTATGGTGTTATTCCACGGATTAGGCTTGTAATTTATTAAAATTAAGGGTTAAAATTGGGAAACTAGGGCTTGAGAATCGGAGACCTTTGAGCAAGGATTTGAGGGGTCAATTGTGATCGAATTTTAGTACTTTTGATATGTATGGACTCGTGGGGAGATAAGGAGTCTATTGATGTAAATTTTACCGAATTTCGAGATGTGAGCCCGAGGGTTGGGTTTTAACAATTTTCACTCATCCATTGGGCGATTTTGGAGCTCTTGAGAGAGGACTTTCACCTAGCATCTTGAGGTAAGTTTATCCTACATATTTCTAGTTTAATGTTTGAGTCTTAGGTAGATTAACACACAAAGATTAAGGTAAAATCATAGGGTTAGAGCAAAACCTAGGGTTTTGATAAAAATTAGATTTAACCACGAAATTTGTTATGAAATGCATTAGAAATAATACAATATTGATCCTCAGGTTATAAAGAACAACTTTCTTCGAAAAGTTCAACAATCCGGGCACGTGGGCCCGGGGTCGGATTTTGGGAAACTTGTGTTAGGGTTGGGAAATTACTTTAGTTATTAATATGCATACTTTTGAGCTTGTATTGACTAGTTCCTACCTCGTTTAACTAGTTTTGGATCGTTCGGCTCCAAATTGAGAGTTTGGGCTCATTCTTGGTATTGGAAGTATACTTTGGAGCGAGGTGAGTCTCCTTTCTAACCTTGTAAGTGGAAATTGTCCCCATAGGAGTAATAATTGTATAATTTGCTACTAAATGTATGGGCTACGTACGCACTAGGTGACGAGAGTACGTGCGTAGCTACTACTATGTTAATTGTCTGGGTAGTTTAGGACTCGTATCATGCTATATTTGTGAATATTTATATATTTTCTTGCTTATGTGATCACTTACGATATGCCAGAGAATTGGAAATGAACATAAGTGAACGTATGTACCTGTTGAACACTTGTATGAATTTATTTTAATATAAATGCACCTTCATGTGTTTTCCTGATGATAATTGATATTTATGGATCGGGCCGATCACTTCGGTAGAAATAGATGCATCTATGGTTCGCGCACATTCGACCCTCTAGCAGTGCGCAGTTTTTTTTCTGTTGGATCGGGTCGTCGACCTCGGCATGACGTGCGCATGATATCTATGTGAATTATTATTGATGACATTACTTGTTAAATGTTTTGAAATGTAAATGGCTAATTGTGATATCATAAGGACATGACTTAGAAATTCTTATTACAACTGTTATATATTTGTGACCTTCATGCTTAGCATAATACCATATCATATTATTTGACCCCAGTAGGTATCAAGTCGACCTCTCGTCTCTACTTCTTTGAGATTAGACGGGATACTTACTGGGTACATATTGTTTATGTACTCATACTACGCTTTTGTACTTAATTATACAGGATTTGAGGCAGGTACATCTGGCTATCAGTCTAGTGTGCGTCCCTGATCATAGTCCGAGACTTCCATGGTGAGTTGCTCTCTTCCAGTGCCGATAAGCAGCTTGATGGAGTCTTTCTTATTTTTTTGACTGTCTATTTTATTTTAGACAGTAGAATAGATTTATTCTTTTGTATATTCTACTAGTTGCCCACAACTTGTGACACCAGATCTTGGAACACACATTAGTAGACATTTCTTTTGGGAATTGTATAATTATTTTGGTACATTACTTATTATCACCTGTTTTAACTTCAAGTTTAGAAATTGTGGTACCTATTTTGGTAAAGTGAAATGAACACTTATTGATTTTTTCGCGTTGGCTTGCCTTACAATGATGTTGGGCGCCATCACGACCTATAATGGAAGTTGGATCGTGACAGGGAATTATGTTTCATTCCGTTGTTTTAGACTTTTCTATTATTAATGTTAAATTTTGTATTGAAAATTGATGTTTTTCGTAAGTAAATAATTGGATAAAATGTGGGAAAAAAAGTAAGTGGCTGGCCTAGTTCCACTATAGGCGTCATCACGATCGGGTCGGATTTTGGGTCGTGACATACTCATTGTAAGGACATGAAATATCTGTATGCAAAAAGGGTTAAACTTACTCTTGTTTTATTAACATTCTTTATGCTCAACACATTGTTCTTATTCTTGCTTTTGAAGAAGCTCACTTCACAATCAGGCTTGTATTTTTTTCAAGTATTCTTAATTAATTTATTTCTGTTCTTTGTTACTTTTTATTCTTGGATCAAATTAATTTACATATCTATAAACTACATTATAAATTTAACTGTACTATTTTACGGGTAAACAATACTATTATTGATCTTGGACAAGTAGGCTTGTTGTATCTCGAAAATAGAGAGGAACTTGTAATTTTATAGAGGACAAATAAAATTAAAACTAGTTCTAATAGCCTCCTCGACCTCCCAGCAACCATGAACCAATGGTCTATGCTTTGTTTATTGAAACATAGAGCAAAAACTAAAAAAAATTACAACATTATTTTTTTTACTTGAATTAAAGTTCTAAAACTCAACGGAAAATATTGTTCAAAGGGGTTGTCGCTCCCATTAAAAAAGCGAAGGGGGTATTATTTCCCAACCATTAAAGGTTAAGGAGGTTAAGAGGAATTTACTCTTAATTCTATCCATTTAATTTACTACTACCATTGAGATAATTAAGGTACAATATTTTAAAGAACTTGATCCAGATCATATCTTCTATGTTGCGGAAAATCGTAGTTTAAGTAGCCTACAATTACATACAAAGCATAACGAAGAAATAATAACACAAGGATTTAATGAGGTAAACCTAATCCTTCGGGCCAGAAGCAAAGAGGACTTTTCACTATAAATGAGAAGAATACCATAATACAATTTAGGAGTGTGCATTCGAATCGATTTATCGATAAATAGAATCGATTATTTGTTATCGGTTTATCGATTTATCAATTTCGATTTCGAAATTTTTCTTATTGAGTTATCGATTTCGATTTCGATTTTGTCCTCTTCGGTTATCGGTTTATCGATAAACCGATAAAATATACTAAAAAGATAAATATACCCTTATTCTACCCTAAGTCTCTAACCTGTTATTTCCTCTACCCATTCTTCAGCGCCACTTTTACCTTTCTCCCTCTTTCCCTCGAACTGCAAACCCAGCAGAGAAAGTGATGTATTTTGTTTTTTTATACCGTTGGAGTGTTGGTGGCATACATTTGATCACTTACTTTAGTTTCGTTGCATGTGCTTGTTGACGCAATTTTTATGTTATAAATGGTGTTCGTCTTATTTTAACCTCTTTTTGTCCATATTAGTTAGGCGTGTTTATAGCGATATACTTTTCATGGAATCCCATAAATTTTCTTATTGGTGTAATCGATAACCGAATCGATAAGCCCAAAAAATCGATAAATTGAAATCGAAAAAATCGAAACCTTATTGAAACGATAACGATAAGTATATGTACAAATTGATAATCGATATGTAATTATCGATAATGGTCAAAATCGAATCGATAAATCGAAGGCACACCCCTAATACAATCATTAAATTCCCCAATTACAACTCCTATGTATTAATCCTAAATAATTTAAAATCTATAAGAGAAAGGTTTCCCAATTTTACAGCGACAATAAATTTTTCTTTCCCTATTCAATTAGAACAGTATGTTTTCCAAACTTATAGAATTTTGAGTTTCAAAAAATACAAGGAAAAATTCAATTACATTAATCACATTATAGCTAAGATTACACATTTTTGAAATACATTAGTGTGAGATCGTATTTAGTATGGAGCGATTTACCTTACAATGAGACTTTTCGCCCCGACTGATTTTTAGTAAGTCACGATACGGATATCGGACGCTAAATGAAAAACCAAAAAAAAATTGCTGTTATGAGACACAGCATCTGGTCTCAAATAGAAACAAAATTGAGGACTATGGCTATGCTAACTAAAGAATTCTTGAACCATACGTTGTGATTCTTGGACATAACATCCTGTCACAGAGTCTTCTAACACATTATGGGCAATGCCTCAATTTTGTAATAATAAAGAGCTTTAAAAAAATATGAGAGAGTGAAAAAGAGGAAAACCGACGGGGCGTATGCAGCACGTAAGTGATGGGTTCAATTGAACCCATAATTTTCGATGTGAAGCATAAATTTATGTGTAAAAATCTACTAAAATTGTAACAAATAGTATACATGAACCTATAACGTTAACAATATGCTCGAGTTAATATTAAAAATCTTAAAGATTGAACTAAAAAAAGTATAAATCTTGAATCCGTATCGACATTTATTAAAAAAAAAAAAGGAAGACCAAAGCAAAGCGAAAAAGAGAAAGTGGAAATATGACAAATTAGTAAGGGGTTGAGTCACAATCATCGTAATTTTCTTGGCAAAATACCTTAAACCACCCTTAAACTTGGCTCAGATTATTAGTATCCTCCCCGAACTATACCCGGTCTTAATTACCCCCCTCAACTTGGCCTTTTGAGAGTCATTACCCCCCTAGACGCTGATGTGGCAAAAAATATGGGTGCACTCGCCTGCCACGTAGATTTTTCTGTCTATGTGACATTTTTTTTATAAATGAATTTCTTTTTACCTTTTTAAGAATATTACTGTTTTAGATAATTTTTTTCGAATAAAATTTATAATAAAACTTGGATATAACTACATTATTTAGGCTAAATATTTTTTTATTTGGCCAAAACTAATAAAGTTTTAGTTAATCTTTTATTGAATTTGACATGACAATAAAGATTTATACAATTTAAATAAATAGTCAAAGCATCTAAAAAGTTATAAAAAATACATAGTTAAAATAAACAGTCATTGCATCAAAAGAAGAAATAAAAAGAATGTACAATTGCACTTGTAATTTCTTGCAATTGTACACTCTTTTTATTTCTTCTTTTGATGTAATGACTATTTATTTCAACTATGTATTTTTACTTTTTTAGGTAAAATCTGTAAAAAAAAAAATATATATATATATATATATTAGAGCACAATAATTTAGAGCTATATAAAAAATTATAGCCAAAATAGTTAATTTTAAACTATGTATTTTTTATAACTTTTTAGATGCCTTGAGTATTTATTTCAATTGTATAAATCATCATTTTCAGCTTACATTCAATAAAAGATTAACTAAAACTTTATTATTTTTGGCCAAATAAAAATATTTAGCCTAAATAATGTAGTTCTATCCAAGTTTTATTATAAATTGTATTCGAATTTTTTTATCTAAAAAGTAATATTCTTAAAAAGGTAAAAAAAAAATTATTTTTCAAACAAAATGTCACATAGACAGAAAAATCCACGTGGTATGTGAGTGCACCCACACTTTTTGCCACATCTGCATATAGGGGGGTAATGACTCTCAAAAGGCCAAGTTGAGGGGGGTAATTAAGATCAGGCATAATTCGAGGAGGATATTTACAACCTGAGCCAAGTTTAGGGGTGGTTTAAGGTATTATGCCTAATTTTCTTTTGTGATGTTTCCATGTTTAGCATGTAACATGTTTTTTTAGCTTCTTTTTTTCTCACTTGTTAAAGTGGCATTATTTAAAGAAGAGATTTTTTACATGATACAAGTTCAATACATTTCATAGCTAATTCTTTATTTTGAAAAGATTAGCTTGCATTTGGAATTTCTTTTAGATTGTTGGAAAAGGTTTTGTGATTTTATTTCAGGGAAAAGTTGTGTATTTGGATTATTTAATTAGATTTTTTATTCTTTAATTTTTTTTTGTATTACTTAATTTTAAAATGTGCCTTTCGATCGTTTTATATGGATCTTTTCTTAAAAAATCTTATATGAATTTTGAAAATCCGAATCCATTTTTTAATGTAAGAAATTTTGTTGTTATAAAATGAAAGCAATTTAGTAAAACATGAACAAGAACTATAAGCAACTTAGTAAAACATGAACAAGAAATGTAGATAGAGAGAGGGAAGAGTTTTTCTTCTTCAATTGTATGTATTTTCCTTTCTATTACAAGGCCTTTATATAGGCATAAAAGTGAAGAAAATATGTCATGGAATATATCATTGAACATACAAAATATGTCATTAAACATTTGAGATGAAGATCATGGAGGAAGAGTAGACATCCACCATATTTGATTTTATCATAACACCCCCCTGGATGTGTATAGATAATGTGTCTCGTTAAAACCTTACTAGAATAAAATCCAATGTGAAAAAAAATTCTAGAAAAGGAAAAACAGTACACATGCTTAATAATACGCCTTTTTGGTTGCCTCGTTAAAAACCTTACAAGGAAAATCCAGTGGGACAAAACCTTGTAAGGGAAAAAGAGTGCAACGCGTAATAACTCCTCCTGATGAGAGCATCAATTCACATCCATGAGCCTTCGCATCCCGATCTTGTACACTAGCTTCTTGAAGGTTGACGTCGGTAAAGACTTGGTGAACAAATCAGCCATATTATCACTTGAACGAATTTGTTGCACATTGATATCACCATTCATTTGAAGATCATGCGTAAAAAATAACTTTGGTAAAATGTGCTTTGTCCTATCTCCTTTTATTCCTCCCTTCAATTGAGCTATGCATGCTGCATTATCTTCATATAAAATCGTGGGTAGTTTGTCACACTTCAAACCACATTTGTCTTGAATAAGATGTATTATAGACCTCAACCATACACACTCTCGACTTGCTTCATGAATAGCAATTATTTCAGCATGATTAGATGAAGTAGCCACAATTGATTACTTAGTCGATCGCCAAGATATGGTAGTGCCTCCACAGGTAAACACATAACTTGTTTGAGATCGAGCCTTGTGTGGATCAGATAAATACCCAACATCAGCATAACCAACAAGATCGGGACTGAAATTGTTGCCATAAAATAAGCCCATATCGGTAGTCCTTTTTAGATACCGCAATATGTGTTTGATCCCATTCCAATGTCTCTTTGTGGGAGCAGAACTATATCTTGCTAAGACATTAACTGAAAAATTTATATCAGGCCTTGTAGTATTGGCAAGATACATTAGTGCACCAATTGCACTAAGATATGGCCCTTCAGGACCAAGTAGCTCTTCATTCTCTTCTTGAGGTCGAAATGGATCCTTGTTCACATCAAGTGATCGAACAACCATCGGAGTACTTAATGGATGTGCTCCATCCATGTAAAACCGTTTCAGTACCTTTTCTATGTAGGTAGATTGATGAACAAAAATTCCGTTTGCCAAATGTTCAATTTGCAAACCAAGACATAATTTTGTCTTTCCGAGATCTTTCATCTCGAATTCCTTCTTTAAATAATCAATTGCCTTTTGGAGTTCTATAGGAGTTCCAATAAGGTTTATGTCATCAACATATACGGCAAGTACAACAAATTCCGATGTTGTTTTCTTTATAAAAACACATGGGCAAATGGCATCATTTATATAGCCTTCCTTTAATAAATACTCACTAAGACGATTATACCACATTCGTCCTGATTGCTTTAGACCATACAAAGATCTTTGCAATTTGATTGAAAATATTTCCCGGGATTTTGAATTATTTGCATTAGGCATTTTGAATCCCTCGGGAATTTTCATGTATATCTCATTATCAAGTGAGCCATAAAGGTAGGCGGTAACCACATCCATTAAATGCATGTCAAGCTTTTCATGGACAGCAAAACTAATGAGATAATGGAACGTTATAGCATCCATAACGGGTGAATATGTCTCTTCATAATCGACACCAGGCCTTTGTGAAAATCCTTGTGCAACAAGGCGTGCCTTATATCTTTGTACCTCGTTTTTCTCATTTCTCTTGCGTACAAAGACCCATTTATAGCCAACAGGCTTAACACCATTAGGTGTTTGGACTACAGGCCCAAAAACTTCACGTTTTGCAAGTGAATTCAACTCTGATTGGATTGCTTCTTGCCATTTTGGCCAATCAATTCTTTGTCGACATTCTCCAACAGATTGAGGTTCAAGATCCTCACTTTCTTGCATAATGCTGGATGCAACATTATATGCAAAGACATAATCCACCACTATATCCACTCGATTCAAATTTATCTCAATATCGATTGGATTTATTGATAGTTCCTTATTTTCTTGAGTCTCGGGCTCAGTGGATTCCTCATGAATCTCAGAATTTATTAAATCGTGGATTTCTTCATGAGATTCTTTTGTAGTGTCATTTTGATCATTTATTTTCCTTTTTCTAGGATTTCGATCTTTGGAACCTAATGGTCTGCCACGTTTCAGGCGTGCTTTTGACTCATTAGCTATGACACTAGAAGATTGTCCAATAGGGACATCAATATGGATTGGAACATTCTCCGCAGGGATATGTGATTTTGTTATCCTTTTCATATCCGTAAAAGCATCTGGCATTTGATTTGCTATTCTCTGCAAATGAATAATCTTTTGCACCTCGCTTTCACAAATAGAGGCACGTGGATCAAGATGAGATAATGATGGATTTTTTCACAAAATTTATTGTTTGGTTTCACCAACTTCTCCCCCTAATTTTGGGAAAAGTGTCTCATCGAAACGACAGTTTGCAAATCGTGCAGTAAACAAATTCCCCGTTAATATTTCGAGGTAGAGAATAATGGAGGGCGATTCAAACCCAACATATATTCCTAACCTTCTTTGCGGACCCATTTTGGTGCGATATGGCGGTGCTATAGGCACGTACACTGCGCATCCAAAAATTCTTAAATGGGATATATTAGGTTCATGACCCAAGATCATGGAGGAAGAGTAGACATCCACCATATTTGATTTTATCATAACAATTTTGGGTTTTTGGAATAATTGTTTTAAAGATGCTTGTAAACCAAATTGATTTAAAAATGCATATCCTAACGATAAGAATTTTTTAAATATTACTAAGATCAACCTTTTAGTGGTAGGTCAATATCATTTTTATCATGTGACCAACCAACGCTTATCATAAGTATATATTTACCCGAATTACATTCTAACCAACTAATTTCTATATAGATTTATAATTCAAATTCTACCATAGATTATGCATTAAAAAAAGAGGATTTGGCATTACATAACAACTTAGTCCAATAATTGGCAGAAAATGGCCTATCTTTTAGCATGGGTACGAAAATAATGTATACCCAATGAGTATCCCGTCTAATCTCGAAGAAGTAGAGACGAGATGGTCGACTTCGACACTTACTAGTGGTCCAATAATGATATATTATTAAGGCGAATAATCAAGGATTTATTAAGAATGACAGTAATTTCAAGTAAGTCATGAACAGGTGAAAGTTCTTTTTTTATATTAAAAGTCTCAAGGTTCATAATCCAATAGTTTTCAATTATCTCAAGTCGGGGAGAGTAAATATCAATCTCAAATAATCTCAAGGCAAACAATACCAGCATGTGCAAATCATGTCGAGGACGTATGGCCCATTCCAACACAAAATAAAATGTGCACTGCCGAGGGTCGAACGACGCGAACCATAGATGCATCTATTATCCCGCTCGCGAACTATCTTGCGACGCGGTCAACATAAAATAAACAAATACCCTGCTCGCGAATCATACATCCGACGCAGGTACACATATGGATACATGCCCAAATAGTAAATTAAGAATTTATCAAGGAATATTTATCCATATAAAAGCAAAACC
The DNA here is from genome assembly GCA_026770625.1 of Nicotiana glauca. NCBI lineage: Eukaryota > Viridiplantae > Streptophyta > Magnoliopsida > Solanales > Solanaceae > Nicotiana > Nicotiana glauca. Next base: position 22,322 of record MU698773.1, on the reverse strand, counting down.
TCTTTTAACAATTTAAGAAAATAAAGTTTAATCATTTTAGCAATTCATTTACTAATTCGTTGTAACTTAAGCGATTGAAACTGTCAACAAGTTTACAATTAATCCAAGTATAGCATGCTTTTGGGTCCTAAACTACCCGAACAATAGCATAATAGTAGCTACGCACGGACGCTCGCCACCTCGTGCGTACATAGCCCCCACAAATAGGAGCACATAACCAACTAACTCACCTATGGGGACTTCCCTCTTACAAGGTTAGAAAGAAGACTCACCTCGCTCCGAAGATCCATAACCAGCATTCCACGCTCCTCCGAAGAATTAAATCGACACACAATGCTCCAAAACTAGCCAAGGATTATACAAATCCATTAATATATGCTCAATTACTTATTACAATCCAATTTATAGCAATTCCTAACCCCGATCGAAAAGTTGACAAAAATGCCCTCGGGCCCACGTGCCCGGATTCCAAAATTTCTCGAAGATAAGGTTTACCCATGAACTCACGAACTCAAATATACAATTTTCTCCTAATTCCATACCCAAAATCATGGTCGAAATCCAAGAATACTAATTTTCTAGGTTTTCTTCAAAATTCAAAAATTTCTACTAATTTACATGATTTTCCATATTAAAATCTAAATATAATCCAAGTAATTAACTTGCGATAGGTGGGAATCACTTACCTTGACATGGATGATGAAAATGGAGCTCCAAAATCGCTCCTAGGTCAACTCCCATAGAGAAAATGAGATGAAATAAGCCAAACCCATTTCTTTACACTTACACTGCCCAGACACGTCTTCTTCGCATTCGCGAAGAAGAAAATTCACAAAACTCATTTTTCATACTCTTCTCAGATAGCCTCTAGTATAATGACCATAAACTTTTGTACCTAACTCCAAATTATAAATGGTTTAATGTTGTGGACACTAGAAACCAATATATACAACTTTCATGTTTTGGTCATCTCCCAATTCCTTATAGATTTTGAGATATAAGCTGCCAAAATCAGCCCTGTGCAATACAAATTTCTTCTTTATCTTTCCGGACAGCCTATAGTGTACCAGCCATAACCTTTGGTACACAAATCCAAATTCCAATTGGTTTATAGTTTTGAAAACTAAACACAAAGGGCTACAACTTTCAATTTTGGATCATCTCAAATTTATTATAGATTGTGAGATATGAGCCTTTGAAGTCAGACCTGTGCAGTAGAGATTTCCTTCTGTGCGAACGCGAGATCCTTTTTACGAACGCGAAGAACAGAGTCCCAGAAGCCAAATCCTTCTTCACGAACGCGAAGAACAACACCAGATACCAGCATCAGCTATTTCAAAACAGCCCGAAATGATCCGAAACCATCCCGAAACACACCCGAGGCCCCCGGGAGCCCGTATAATCACACAAACAAGTCCCATAACATAACACGGACCTGCTCGAGGCCTCAAATCACATCAAACAACATCAAAATCATGAATTGCACCCCAATTCAAGCATAATGAACTTTAGAACTTCAATTTTCTACATTGGATGTCGAAACCTATCAAATCACGTCCGATTGATCTCAAATTTTGCACACAAGTCACATTCGACATTATGGACCTACTCCAACTTTCGGAATTGGATTATGACCCAGATATCAAAATGTCCACTTCCGGTCAAACTCCTCAAAAACCTTCAAATTTCTATCTTTAGTCAAATGATTCCAAAATGACCCACGGACCTCCTAATTCATTTCAGATCGCGCTTCCAACTCCAGAATTACCATACGGAGCTATTCCCAGACTCGAAATCCCAAACGGACATCGATAACACTGAAATGCACTTCAAGCCAAACTTATGAAATTTCTTCCAAAATGCTAACTTCCACAATAGGCGCCAAAACGCTCCCGGGTCATCTAAAATCTGATCCGGGCATACTCCCAAGTCCGAAATCATCATACGAACCTGCTGAAACCTTCATATCCTAATTTCGAGGCCGTTTACTTTGAAATCCAATCTCAGTTAATTCTTTCAACTTTAAGTTTTCGAAATGATAATTCTCTTTCCAAATCAACTCTGAACTTCCCAAAATCCAATTCCAACGATGCGCACAAGTCATAATACTTGAAATGAAGCTGCTCATGGCCTCAGACTGCTGAATGATATGCTAGAGCTCAAAATGACCAGTCGGGTCGTTACATTCTCTCCCACTTAAACATACGTTCGTCCTCGAACGTGCTAAGAACTGTGCTGGAGTTGTCCGAAATTACTGTTTAACACGGCGAGCACCTACCTGTGCTACCACAACTCCGCTGAGCACCTTAGCCCGAGCACTCTGAAGATATTCTTTTTCACTTAAGCAAATAAGCCTTAGATCCCAATTTCAACATCCAGAATTCTCTGCCAGACCTGTTCCCAACATACAAACACCGTGTCAATCACCACACGATGCACCAGAACATGACTGTACACCTTTGCTGAATTCATACCTTGCACAACTTTATTCACAAGGCCATAATAACATTCTCTAAGCATAATAGTCAAAATTCCACGAATCTGATGCTCCTATTGCACCTCATGACACACACAGGTCTTGCTCTAACTCTTGCAATACCACCACAACGGACGAGATGTGTAGAAATTCATAACCAACTACCGGGTCAACCAATCATTGAGTCTATACTCCTGACAGGAACCATCACTTCATTCTGAACCGAATAATGGCCTTAGCTCCTTAATGTACTTCATATAATAAGATTGTACGGATCTTAAATCCAATATCTCGTCTCACCAGTACGAACTGCTCAGGCAATAAGTCACCCCGACATGACCAAAAGTCTTATATGATGCTACCATGTGCCAATAGGTTATCAATTAGAGTGCGACACAAAAGGAAAATGAACTCTGAAAAGGAAATTCAATTACCCTACTCGCGAATCATACATGCGATGCGGGCGCACATCTAATATGAATTTTCCTCAGAAAATAGGAAACAAAACACATAAAAATAGATATGGGCAACTACATTGAACATCACATTGTTGCGGCTTGCAACCCGATCCAAATAACACACCCATGGCGGCGTGCCACCCGATCAAAATAACATACCCATGGCAGCATGCCACCTGATCCACACATAGAACTCATATAAGAAGATATACATTGTCACGACCCCAAACCCGATCGTGATGGCGCCTAACATAATTGCTAGGCAAGCCCAACCATTTGCACTCTCAACCCGAGCATGAAGCTCAAAACCAATGAATTAAATATCATTTAATAATAGTGAAGCTAAAAGATTAAGCTGAATATCACGATAACACAGAATATACTCCCAAAGACCTGGGGGTCATGAGTCTAGAGCCTCTACCAAATACAGAGTAACAAGACTTCAGTAATACCAATGTTTCAAAAGCTGCGGAAAGATAATAAAAAGGGATAGGGAAGGAGTCGGGTCCTGCGGACGTCAGGCAGCTACCTCGACAACTCCGAAAATGCTCTGAAGACAGCAAAAGCTCAGCTAAACTCCCGGGATACCTGGATCTGCACACATGGTGCAGGGAGTAAAGTGAGTACTTCCAACTCAGTGGTAATAGACATATATAATGACTGAAAGTAAGAAATCCCAAAATATAACAATGTAAAGCTATAACAAATACTCCTACATATTTAACAGTGTAATTACAACAATTAATGACAGATAACACATGCATGTATAGATGTATGAATGCAATGCAATGCACATGACCGCTACGGTGCGTAGCCCGATCTATTGGGTACCCAGCGCTCACTGTGGGGGGTTCAGACTCCGGAGGGGCTCCTACAGCTCAAGCACAATATCAATATCACATCGCTGTGGCGTACAGCCCGATCCACTATCAGTCTAGCTATATGCATGCAAGCCATACGGGCACAGTCAAACTTACCATTTTTAGTTCCAATTATCAGAAATTATAATTAGGTGTTTTAAACCTTAGAATTTTACTAGCCATTTCGAGACAATATTTAACTCAGGACTGATATCATGAAAATATGCTATACGTCATGGAAACAATGATAATAATACCTATGGGATCCAAATAACCGGCATATAGCCCAAATATATCCATAACCATCCAAGTAGGAGGTTTACCAGCTAATTTCTAGCCAATGATATAGTAAAACATCATTCGGTCGGACTAGGCCACAGTCCTCAATCACAATCGACTCCACACTCACCGTAGAGTACGTGTCTTGCCTCAATATAGCGTCGCAGTGTGATATACCGGGGTTTCAAACCCTCGGGTCATCATCTACATCTATTACTCACCTCAAACCGGTCACGAGACTAGTCCGCTAAGCCTTTTCCTCTTGAATCCACCTCTTCACGCATCGAATCTGATCAAAACCATAAGGAATACATTATAATATGCTAATGGGACATAACCCAATCGAAAGAACTCGAAAAATACTCAAAAACA
>MU698771.1:23209-41537 GCA_026770625.1 Nicotiana glauca | reverse complement strand
TTTTTCTAACAACTTACAGAGAGGGTTGGCAATTTTGGAGAAGTCTTTTATGAACCTCCGGTAAAAACTGGCATGCCCAAGGAAGCTTCTGATTGCTTTGGCTGAGGTTGGGGGAGACAGCTTTGCTATTACATCCACTTTGGCACGATCCATCTTAATTCCCTTGCTTGACACCCGGCGCCCCAAAACTATGCCTACTTGTACCATGAAGTGGCACTTCTCCCAGTTCATAACCAAGTTAGTCTCGATGCACCATTTTAGCACTCGCGTCAGATTTATCAGGCACTCATCAAATGAATTCCCCACCACTGAGGAGTCATCCATGAAAACCTCCATTATGTCCTCTACCATGTCAGTGAATATGGCCATCATGCACCGTTGGAATGTGGCAGGTGCATTGCAAAGGCCAAAGGGCATCCGTCTAAAGACATAAATGGCATACGGGCAGGTAAATGAGGTCTTCTCTCTATCCTCCGGTGCAATAGAGATCTGATTGTACCCTGAGTACTCATCCAAAAAACAAAAGTGTGACCTCCCTGCCAGTCTATCCAACATCTGATCAATTAAGGAAGTGGGAAGTGGTCTTTCCGGGTGGCAAGATTTAACTTCCGATAGTCCATGAAAATTCTCCAGCCTGTGACGATTCTTGTAGATATCAATTCATTGTTTCCATTTTTCACAATCGTCATGCCACCCTTTTTAGGAACACATTGAACTGGGCTCACCCAGCTACTGTCAGTGATTGGGAAAATAATTCCCGAATCTAACCACTTTATTAATTCTTTCTTCACCACTTCCTTCATGTTGGGGTTCAGCCTCCTCTGGTGTTCCCTGGAAGGTTTGTGACCCTCTTCCAGCAGAATCTTGTGCATGCAGTAGGCGGGGCTGATCCCCTTGATGTCTGCCATGGTCTACCCAATGGCAATTTTGCACTCCCTTAGTACCTGCAAGAGTTGTTGAGCCTGCACAACTAACAAACTAGATGAGATAATAACAGGTAATGTAGAGTCAAGCCCTAAAAATTCATACCTAAGGTGGGCGGGCAATGGCTTTAACTCCAGCTTTGGTGGTTCTTTGATGGGTGGCTTGGCTGGAGAAGTTTCTCTCTTTTCTAAATGCAAGGGCTCAAATTCAAGATTTCCGTCCTAGAACCCTCTACCTTCTAATGCCAACACCCATTCCACCAAATCTTCATCATTCACTTCATCCAAGTTCATCAAACATGCAGAAAGGGGGTCCTTAATAGTCAACACCTCATCATCAGACTCTACTATTATATCCACGACATTAATGAGAGAGCAATTGGCGAATTCGCTTGGTCGCCTCATAGATTTCTGCACATTGAATGTTATTTCTTCATCATTGAGTCTCATCTTGAGCTCCACAGTCTCACAATCAATTAGAGCTCTACCCGTGGCCAGGAATGGTCTTCCTAAGATTATAGGAATCTTTTCATCCACTTTTCAATCCAGGATCACAAAATCTGCAGGGAACACAAATTTCCCTACCTGAATTAGCACATCATCTAAGATCCCAGACGGTCGTTTCACGGTCCTGTCAGCCAGCTGCAACAACATGGAGGTGGGTCTAGCTCTCCCAATACCCAACCTCTTATAAATAGCCAGGGGCATAAGATTAATGCTGGCCCCTAAATCACAAAGTGCCTTAGCAAAGGAAAAATTACCAATAGTGCATGGAATTGTAAAGCTCCTTGGATCAGACAACTTTTCTACAATTTGTCTAGACACCACTGCACTACAGGTCTGAGTAAGTGTAACCGTGGCCAAGTCTTGAAAGTCAAACTTCCTGGACATCAAGTCTTTCATCATTTTTGCATATCCGGGCATCTCCTTTAAAGCTTCAGTCAAGGGTATATTTTCCTAGATTTGTTTAAGCATATCAAAGAACTTCTTATATTGCTCCTCTTTTTTATGCTTGGCCAACCTCTACGGCAAAGGTGTAGGAGGTCTCTTCTTCCCAATCACTTGGGACTGATCTTTACCATCTACTATCTCAATTACTGGCTTCTGAACTGGCTCAACTGCTTTCTCGGTCTCCTGCTGAATGCTCTCTTCTTCCTGCGTAGGCTGGACTGTCACCTCTGTCAGTTTAGTTGACTCATCCAGCTCAATGGGCACTGGTATGAGTGTCTCAGCCTGTCTAGTTTCTCTAGCTCTCTCTTGCTCTACATCTAGGTCTCTGCCATTAGGTAGACTCACCGCCATCAGCTGCTTTGGGCCCTGATCTTTTGGATTTATCTGGGTGTCTGCAGCTAATGTCCCCTGAGGACGATTGTTCAGAGACATTGAAATCTGGCCCATTTGCACTTCAATATTTTTGATTGCTACATCATGTGCATCTACTCTTTCATTTATTTTTGCATTGGACCCAATAAACTGCTGCATCATTGCTTCAAGTCTAGCGAACTCATCTTCTTGCCTTCCACCATGATGCTGCTGAGGTAGGGGATACCCTTGCTGCTGATTGTGATTATTGTACCCCTATGGCCTTGGATAAGGTGCCATATTGTTAGGGGTCTCACACCTCCCATGTTTCCAGTGCTAAATTGTGGTTGAGCTGGCCTGTATTGCAGCTAATTCTGCTGAACCCAGTTCTGATTGCCCTGTCTTTATCCTCCATAGTTCGACACATAGTTCATGTCTTCAGGGTGCTGGTGATGATGATCATATTCCGCATTCCAAGGATTACCAATTGGCTGACTAATGCAAGATGTGCACAAGCCCCCATTGGTAGTATCTACAATATGCACTTGTTGTTTCTGCCCTGATTCCTCCACCTTTTTGGTGAGTATGCTCATCTGTGTCAGTAGGGTCGCCACATTTTTAGCCATGGAATTTGATGGATCAAAAGGCACTGAGTGCACCACTGGAGTGATAGGTGCATTCCTAGTCGTCCACCCCGAATTTTGTGCCATTTTGTCAAGCAGACTTTGACCTTCTCTCCAGGTTTTGCTCAAAAATGCCCCACCAGCTGAGGCATCTACAATGTTCTTCATGCTATCTAACAGTCCCATGTAAAACCGTTGTCCCAATATCTGATATGGAATACCATGGTGTGGACAAATAACCAACATTCCTTTACACCAGCTCCATGTCTCATGCAGTGTCTCCATTGGTTTCTGTTTAAAGCTCACGATCTCATCAATTTGATGAGCAGTTTTGTTGGGCGGGTGGAACTTGATGTGAAATTACTTGACTAACTCATCCCAAGTTTCTATAGAGTTTATGGGGAGTGAGTTTAGCCAGACCTGAGCAGCTCCTGTCACCGAGAATGGAAACAATAACAGCCTGATTTCTTCCAGAGTTACATTGGGCTGGCTTTGGGATTTTCATATAGACAAGAAGTTCTTCAAGTGCTGCAGAGGATCTTCGACTTATGTCCCAGAAAAGAGTCCCTTGTTTTGCAACAAGTGCAGCATGTTATTCGTGATCTGGAACGATTCAGCTTGTATCATGGGCATAATAATGGCATTGGCCAGATTGTCAGATGTGGGTTGTGCCCAGTCATATAGTGCAGCCTTAGGCATAAGAGGTGCCACTTCTCTGACGTTTTCGTTGACGTTGTCTACGTCACCCATGTCAATTTCGAGTTTGTGTATTTGTTGGGGCTGTTGAAGTCTTTTGTTGGCACGGTTCAATATCTGGAATGTTTTCTCGGGGTCTGAGAGTCCTTCAAGTAGTTCTCTAGTCCTCGTAGAATTTCTAGGCATACACATGTGCAACCAAATCAACAACTGTCAAAATTTTAATGAAAAATTGGGTATAAAGAAAACTGACTACACTCAGAATTTTTGTATTTCTATCAATGGTAATTGATAATTCCGTTAATTCCCCGGCAACTGTGTCAAAATTTTATCACGCCCAACTATGCCTTATAAAAAGGACAATGCGGACGTTGCAAATATAACCTGAGTATTATGCCCAAGTCGAATCCACAGAGAACTAACCTATCAATCACTATCTCTAGACCTACTAAACTCTTTAGAATCAATTTCCCAAACGTTAAGAATCGCAGTTGATGGTGTTTTTAATAACTAAGATTAACGGTAAATAATAGTTGTAAAGTAAATATGCTAAGTTGTAAATAATAATGAGAAAGCGCTAAGTAATGATTTCCCCTATTGATGGAATTCCTTCTGTTTATGTTTCATAAAAATTCACCAACACAATCTATAAATCATGAACGCTCTTCTTATCGTAAATTTCTCCCAAGTAATCATAGTAATTTACTCAATACACTCTCCCGAGATACACTAGCAGCTTTGTTTATCACAATTCACTTAAGATTGCACTCAAGGCTTTTTTATCCCTAATCCCACCTTTAAACCCGCAATTATAGATCCCTCTTATACTTTGGGAGTGGTGTTGTTCAACAGTCACCTAAATATGCACTCTCTCCCGAGTTATGCACACTAAATAGGCACAGCTAATTGAGGATCCTATCAATTAACTACAACAAACACGTAGTTGAATAAATAGAAATTAAAACTAGCAAACTGTATTCACATAAACAAGAAGTTCATCCCTCAATAAGTTATATCAAAACCCTAGACAAAAGATTTAGCTACTCATAACTATGGGCAAAATAAACTAGAAAAATATTCATAATCATAGTTGCAAGAAAAATTAACAAAGAAGAAGATATGATGTTTTGGGTGATCTCTCACACTAGTTTTTCTTGCCAAAGTACTCTCTAAAACAACACATGCCTCCTTTGGGCGAAGTTTAGTGTTTAAAATAGGGTTTTGGGCTAAAAATCCTGTATTTTGCACTTAAGTCCCTAAACTTTTCTGTCACTGCCGCGGTTACGATAGAACCGCGGCCAAACACCTTCTTTGAATCTCAACTTGTCCGCGATAGTCCTCTACCGCGGTTCTGCCGTGGTTACGGTGGAACCGCGGCAATTCATCTCCAGGCCTGGCTTGAGCTGCCTTCGCGTGGTTCACTTGGCGGATATTTTACGTTTGTCCTCTTTTTCTCCATATTTGATCCCAAAAGTACTACATAGCCTTTTCTTGTCATATATAACCTGCAAAACATGAAAAGCGCTAATCAGAGCATTTTGTTATCTCTTTTACCATCAAAACCATACAAGAAGGTGGTTCTTTAAGGTCTAATTATAATTAAATTCACCTATTATCAATATACGTGCATAAAGTTTTATATTTTTGTATTATTCTTATATGTTATTTTCATGTTGAAAATTTATGAAGAAGCAAGGATCTTTAGAAATGCTTTTACATGTTGATTTCATTCTTATGCCATGCTTTATATTTAACGATACCAGCATGAGCATGTATATGATGTTCTATAAAGAAAAGATCTAGATTAGAAACGTCACAAGAAGAAGTTTTAGAAAGAAAATATTTTTGGGAGTATCCTTTATTCTGAGAAAGGATCATCGTCCAGGCCGAGGGTCCTGATCAAGGCGTTAACTTCCTGAAAACTTATGCCAAAGTAGGGAGGACACGAGCCGAAGGTCTCGTTGCTGAGAAATTACTTAGCCATGATAAGGTATGATACATGAGTGCTAATAACCATGAAGCGAGTGGCACCTCGTGGATTGGGCCTATTCGATCAAGTTAGGATCGAACCCATGCCGATCACACGGTGACTGAGACAGAATTAAGTCAGGATAGTTGAAACTCCCAAAGTATAAAGTGAAGTATTTTTTTTATAAGAATGAAAAATAAAAGAATTTCTTTTAGAATATTCATAAACTGCGATTATGCAATTATTTTAGAATTGTTCTTACAAACTTTATATTTTACATGCATCTAGAGCCTTTACCTGTAATGTATATGTTATTAAAGTTTTGCCCCCTGTTTTTGAGACTCACTGAGTACAATGGATGGTACCGACGTTCTCTTTTGGGAACCTACGTTGGTCTGTGGTACAATGTAGGAACCAGTTTTGCAGGCGAGCAGGCTACGGGTTAAGACTTCCTTCTCTTCCAGTGCCATTGGTGAGTTCCGTTTTTGTTCGTGGAGTTTTTATTAGAATCATATTTATATAGTTATTTCTTTTTTTTTTACTTAGAGAACTAGCCAGGAAATCTCATGTCCTGAGCAGTGTGTCACTTTATCGGTAGAGGCTTCATAGACATAGTCATTGGGTTAAGATTCAGATGTTTTGATAATAACTTAGCAGTAATTCAGTAGTTACTACGAATAAAGTTTTGGAGTTGATTTATTTAAATATTTAAATTAATCAAACGTATTTGGTTAGAGTATTGCCTTGTTTCATATAAAGTTTAGAGTTATAATAGATTTGGTAAGCATAGATGGTTCGCTCAGTCATGTTAAGTGATTGAGTACCGGTCCCGGCTTGTCAGAAAATGGGTTGTGACAAACTTAGTATCAGAGCGTCAGGTTTATAGAGTCTTAGGGGTCTATGAAGCCGTGTTAGTAGAGTCTTATTTATTGGTGTGAAGCGCACCATACTTATAAATAGGAGGCTACAACATTTAGGAAAAGTCCCATTTTTCTCATACTTTAGATCGTGCAGTAGATCCTACCTCTAAGAAATTATCTAATGTATTTGTTTCTCCAAAACTCGTAGAAATGGCTCTTTCTCGCAACTCTGACATTGACACTCAGGATGTTGCTCAAGAAACTATTGCTACTATTATTGTCACGACCCAAATTCAACTAAGGGTCATGATGGCGACGGACACCGCTGTCAGGCAAGCCAACCAATATACTTAATTAAATTCTTATCTTAATAATTTTGAAAACTTAAATTTTTCCTTCAATTCAGCTATTAAAAGACAATCTTTGAAAAAGAAAGGTAAATAATAAAAGTAAATTTTTTAGAAGAAAATACAGAAAACTCCATATTCATCCCAGAACCCGGTGTCACAAGTGCATGAGCAATTTCTAGGAAATAACGTAATATAACAACCGTCCGGAAAACAAATTGGACAGGAAGTAAATATAATACACTAAAAGAGACTATACTAGTTGCGGGTCGCTTCTAGAAATGCAACTCACTTAGTCCCCGTATCCTCCATGCTGCTACACTCAGTAGGCCGCTAGAAGTACACGTGCATGTGCAACAAAAATGCATAGCAAGTGTAGTATGAGTACGAAAACAATGTGTACTCAGTAAGTATCCCGCCTAATTTCGAAGAAGTAGAGACGAGATGGCAACTTCGACACTTACTAATGGTCAAATAACAATATAATTAAAGAAATGACTCACGGATTTATTAAGGACATGAGTAGATTCAAATGAATTACTAAACAGGTAGAAGTTCCTTTTTATTTAAAAGTCTCTGGATTCATAAACAGTAAATTAACAATTATCTCAAGGCGGGGAGAGCAGATGGCAATATCAATAAATCTCAAGACAAGCAATTCAAACATGCGCAACTCATGGCGAGGTCGTATGACCCGATCTAATATTAGTGTAAATTGTTCACTGCCGAGGGTCGAGCAGCCCGAACCATAGATGCATCTATTACACCATTCGCGAATCATACATGCGATGCAGTCAAATATAAATAACACAACAATCAGTCAATCATGAATTTATCAGGAACAATTATCCAAGGAAAAGCCAATTCTCTTTAAACAATTCAAGAAAATGAAGTTTATTCTTTTTTTGAAATCCATTCACTAAGTTGATGTGATTTAAGCAATTCAAACTGTTATTAAGATTACAAATATTCCATGTATAGCATGATTTTGGGTCCTAGACTACCCGGAATTCCACATATTAGTAGCCACGCACGGACTCTCATTACCTCGTGCATACGTATCCTCCACAAATAGGAGAACATAACCAATATTTCACCTATGGAGACAATTCCCTCTTACATGGTTAGAAAGAAGACTCACCTCGCTCCGAAGCCTATATTCCGATTCAAGAATGAGCTCAAACCTCCAAATTTGGAGGCGAACAATCCAAGACTATTTAAATAGGGTAAGAACTAGTCAATACATGCTCAAAAGTTCATATTCTAATTATTAAAACAATTTCCCAACCCTAAATACAAGGTTTCTAAAATTCATCCCCGGGCCCACGTGCACGGTTTTCGGAATTTTTTTGAATAAAGTTGTTACCCATAACCTAAGGATCAAGAATATATGATTTTTACTCAACTCCCCAATAAATTTCGTGGTTAAATCTTGTTTTTACCAATTTCTAGGTTTTTCATCTAAAACCCTTGATTTTTCCCAAATTTTCACACGTTAATCTACTCATAATCTATGTATTTAACTCATTTTGTGTAGAAATTACTTACCTCAAAGTTTTAGGTGAAAAACCTCTTCCAAGACTCCAAATATCACCTAAGAGGATGAAGGAAATGAGCTAAATCGTCTAACTCTCGAAATTAATAGCTGGACACAGGCCTCTGATGTCGCATTTGCGATACCAGGTTTACAAATGCGACAAAAACCGCGCAAATGCGAAGCCCGCTTCCCCCCGGCCATCATCGCTTTTGCGACAAGAATATCGCAAATGCGAAGACTCCATCACAAATGCGACCCCTTACTGATTTGGCCCATTTCACAAATACGATAAGGGTTTCACAAATATGAACCGTTCAGGCCTCGCAAAAGTGACCCAATCATCGCAAATGCGAACAATCCCCTAGCTGCCCATGTTCGCTAATGCGAACGAAACCTCGCAAATGCAATGACCACATTTGCAACCAAAGCATCGCAATTGCAATCATACCAGTACCAGCAATCCTATTTCTTAGCAAATCACTTCGAAGCTATCCCTAATCTCACCCGAGTCCTCGAGATCCAAACCAAACATCCGCACAATTCTTTAAACATAACATGGACTTTCTTGAAACCTCAAATCACACTCAACAACACTAAAACCATAAATCGCACTCCAATTCAAGCTCAATGAACTTTGAGATATCAAACTTCTACTTCCGGTGTTTAAACCTATCAAATCAAGTCCGATTGACCTCAAATTTAGCACACAAGTCATATTCGACATTACGAACCTACTCCAACTTTCGTAATTGGATTACGACCCCGATATCAAAAGGTACACTTTCGGTCAAACTTCTCAAAAACCTTCAAATTTCTATCTTTAGCCAAATGATTCCAAAATGACCCACAGACCTCCGAATTCACTTTTGATCGCGCTCCCAACTCCAGACTCACTATACGAAGCTACTCACAGACTCAGAATCCCAAACGGACATCGATAACACTGAAATGCACTTCAACCCAAACTTATAGAATTTCTTACAAAATGCTAACTTTCATAATGGGCGCCAAAACGCTCCCGGGTCGCCCAAAACCCGATCCGGTCATATGCCCAATTCCAAAATCATCATACAATCCTGTTGGAACCTTCAAATCTTGATTCCGAGTTCGTTTACTCAAAAATCCAATCTTAGCTAATTGTTTCAACTTAAAGCTTTTGAAATGTGAATTCTCTTTCCAAATCAACTCCGAACTTCTTGAAATTCAGTTCCGACCATGCATATAACTCATAATGGAATTGAAGCTGCTCATGGCCTCAAACTAATGAACGGCACGCTAGAGCTCAAAATGACCGATCGGGTCGTTACAATTGTGGCTCAAAGCGGAACTAAAAAGGCTTCAACTCAGAAAAGGAAGGGTAAATCTACAAATGGGGTTCAAGTACCCCGGGTTGAACATGAAGAAGGGTTGGAGCATGATGATCCAGTACCTCATGATCCAGTGCCACCCCCAACAGCAGCTCCGGCTCATACAACTATATCTCCTGAGGTGAGTCAAATATTTAATGCAGTCAACAGTGATATGGAGATGTTCAAATCTATCACGGCCAACCTGAACAAGAGAAGAGATGAGATTTCACCTCGATCAAATAGACAAAACAATTCTGAGTCCTCAGGAGTGAATAAATTTTTAAAGTTGAGTCCTCCAGTATTCCATGGTTCTATAGTTGACGAAGAACCAATGTTGTGGCTGGAGGGTGGGAAGAAATCTCTTCGAGCGATGAAAGCATTTGCTGATGAAGCTGTTGAGTTGGCTGCTTACCAGCTTAGAGATATGGCTGGCACTTGGTTTGAGATGTGGGAGAAGGAAAGAGATGAAAATGATTGTCCGCCTACTTGGGAAGAATTTGAAGAGGCCTTCATGGCTAGATTTATCCTGGAAGAGGATAGGAAAGATAAGGTTACAGAGTTCGAATAGCTAAAACAACGGAATAAAAGTGTGCGATAGAATTCATAAGTCTAGGTAAGCATGCTCCTCACATGGTTAAGACAGAAAAAGCAAAGATCCGTAGGTTTGTTGGTGGTTTGGCTTACCACATTAAGGATACGACATCAGCTGGAGCGGTAGGAATGACAGATTTCTCATATGTTGTGGGGTTCGCCAAGCACTTAGAAAAATATAGACAACAAAAGAGAGAAGAAAAAGAGCATAACATGAAAGCTCGGACAGCGAGCAGGTTTAATGGTGCATCTATCAGAGGTGGAAGGGATTTCTCTAATAAAAAGTCATTAGCACCAGCTCAGTCCAGTCATCAGCCAGGTGGTGGGTCTTCCTTCAGACGTACTTAGAGTTATAGAAATCAGTCTCTCCAGAATCAGAATTTTAGGACATCATCCTCGCATAGCCAGATTCAGGCTGAGCAACATTCACACCAACAATGTCTTTGTGGAACATGTAAGCGATAACATTCAGGCCAATGCAAGCTCGGGTTTGATGGTTGCTATCATTATGGAGACATTGGTCATATAAAGGCCAAGTGCCCAAAGTTGCAATGTAATTTCAGTGGTGGATCAACTCGTCCTTCTAGTTCCTCGGCTATTGCAGTTGCACCATCCCAGGTTCGTGGTTCTCATAATCAGGTCAGGCATTGGGCAGGCAGAGGTGCAGATCAGGTTACTCAGAGAGGGGGACAACCTCGTTTGTTTACTACACTTGATCGTCAGAGTGCAGAGGCATTTGCAGAAGTTATTACATGTATACTTTTATTCTTCTCACATAATGTTTCTGCCATAATGGATCCAGGTTCAACGTTTTCATATGTGACTCCATACTTTACAATTAACCTCGGGCTAGAACCTGAAAACTTAGTGAGACATTCCTAATATCTGCTACAGTTGGCGAGTCAGTAAAAGTCACAAGAGTCTATAGAGGTTGTATAGTTTCAGTCCAAGGTCGCAATACCAAGGCCGATCTCAGTAAAAGTCACAAGAGTCTATAGAGGTTGTATAGTTTCGCTTGTGTTCTTATGCAAAATGGAAAAGTTATTTCTTATGCTTCCAGGCACTTAAAGAATCGTGAAAAAAAACTACCCCACACACGACTTGGAGCTTGCAGCAATGGTGTTTGTATTAAAGATATGGCGACACTACCTTTATAGTGAGCATTCTGAAGTGTTTGTAGATCACAAAAGTCAACTATATATTTTCAAGCAAAAAGAATTAAATTTGAGACAGAGAAGATGGCTTGAGCTATTGAAAGATTATGACATCAATATCCTTTATCATCTGGCAAAGCTAATGTGGTAGCAGATGCATTTAGTAGGAAGTCAATGGGTGTCTTGGTCCATCTTGCAGTGCAAAGGCGAACTTTTGGTCGAGGAATTCAAAAATTGTCAAATGATGGAATTAGATTGGATGAGACCAAAGAAGGAGATATAGTTGCTTATGCCTTAGCGCAATCCTCTTTAGTTGTGCACATTAAGGATAAGCAAGACAAAGATCCGTACTTAGTGAAGTTAAAAGAAGGATTTAGAAACAAAGAAATCACTACTTTCACACTAGGAAGTGACGGAGTTTTGAAGTTGAATGATCGGTTATGTGTACCTGATATAGATGGTCTTAGAAAGGCCATAATGGAAGAAGCTCACTGTTTGAGGTACTCTATCCACCCAGGTGCTACCAAAATATATCTCAACTTGAAAGACTTGTATTGGTGGAAAGGCATGAAGAAGCAAGTAGCAGATCATGTGGCTAAATGTTTGAATTGCTAGCAAATCAAAGCTGAGCATCAGAGGCCGGGTAGCTTAGCTCAAGATATAGAAATACCACAGTGGAAATAGGAGATGATTAATATGGATTTCTTAGTAGGTTTACATCGCACATACCGTAAGCATGATTCAATTTAGGTTATTGTAGACCGACTAACAAAGTCCGCACATTTCCTACCAGCAAAGACGACAGATTCTGCAGAGCAGTATACACAGTTGTACATCAAAGAAATAGTCCGATTGCATAGTACTCCATTTTCAATAATATCTGACAGAGGCCGGTCAGAGGCCCTCAGCTCACGATGCATTTTTTGGCAAGCATTTCAGAAAAGATTAGGTACCAAGGTAAATTTGAGCACTGCTTTCCATCCACAGACTGATGGTCAGGCAGAAAGGACCATTCAAACTCTCGAAGAAATGATGCGTGCATGTGTTATAGATTTTGGATGTAATTGGGATGATCACTTGCCACTTATAGAATTTTCTTACAATAACAGCTATCAAGTTAGCATAGGTATGGCTCCTTATGAAGGACTGTATGGGCGAAGATGTAGGTCTCCAGTGGGTTGGTTTGAACTAGCAAAGGTGTCGTTGATTGGTCCCGAGTTTGTTTGTGAGGCCTTAGAAATAGTCCAGCTAATCAGAGAAAGATTGAAAGCGGCTCAGAGTCATCAAAAGTCTTATTCTGATAAGAGGCATCGTGACTTAGAGTTCATGGTTGGTTACAGGGTGTTTTTGAAAGTTTCACTAATGAAAGGAGTTATGAAGTTTTGTAAGAAGGGGAAACTTAGTCCCAGATTTATTGGACCTTATAAGATTATAGAAAAGAACGGAAACATGGCTTATGAGTTAGTGTTGCTTGTTGAGTTGTCCTATGTATATCCTGCCTTTCATGTGTCTATTCTTAGAAAGTACATTCATGATGAGTCGCATATAATACCTGCACTTTATTGATATTACCCGCTACTTAGTATTATTAAATCATGTTTAAGACTGTTTTATATTGTTTAACTATTTTAAAAAGTGAATTGGGTTTAATTAGCTGGCCTTGTCTTCACAAGAGGTGTCACCACGACCGGGTTTAGGTTTAGGGTCGTGGCAAGTTGGTATCAGAGCCTAGGTTACATAGGTCTCACGAGTCATGAGCAGGTTTATTAAAATCTCGCGGATCGGTACAGAGATGTCTGTATTTATTCTCGAGAGGCTGTAGAACATTTAGGAAAAACTTCATATTCTTGAAATTCTTGTTGTGCAAACTTGTTGATCCGAGTACTAAACTTCTGTTATTCTATTCTCTCACAGATGGTGAGGACACGTGCTACTGAACAGGGTGGACGACAACCAGTGCCACCAGTTGTCAGAGGTCGAAGATACGGTTATGGTCATGGTAGAGGTAGAGCAGTGAGGGCAACACCTGTAGATCCACCAGCTACCCCAGTTCAAGACTAGGTCCCAGCTGTGGATGCTCCAGCAGCACCAGCTCAGGCACTAGTTGTGCCCATTATGATTCCGGGTCTTCAGAAGGCCTTAGCTCAAATCTAATCAGTTTGCAGTGGCATAGCTCAGGTGGTTTCAGCCACTACAGCCGCATCTACTTCTCAGGCCAGGGGAGGTAGTAAGACTCCCGCCGCTCGCACACCTGAGTAGGTTGTGTAAGGACTTCAGACGCTAGGGGCACACCCCGCCCAACCGATTGTAGCTGCTCAGGACTATGTAGTTCCTGTTATGCCAGAGGACAAGCAGCGTAGATTGGAGAGATTTGGTAGGCTTCAGCCTCCGACTTTTTGTGGTGTAGAGGGCGAGGATGTCTAGGGCATTTTGGACAACTGTTAGAGAATGCTTCATAATACGGGTATTCTAAAGACCAGCGGGGTCGCTTTCTTTTTTTTTTCACTACCTATCATTTTTCAAGACCTACTTTCACTTGGTGGGAGGATTTTGAGAGGCGTAGGCCTGTTGGTGCAGCACCCCTTACCTGGCAGCAGTTCTCCGTTCTCTTTCTGGAGAAGTATGTGCTGCAGTCTCGCAGAGAGGAGCTGCGTAGGCAGTTCAAGTGATTGCGTCAAGGGGAGATGACTGTATTGTAGTATGAGTTAAGGTTCTCTAAGTTGGCTCATCATGACATATGGTTGGTCCCGAAAAATAGAGAGAGGATCAGGAGGTTGGTTGATGGTCTTACTTATCAGCTCTATATTCTTATGACTAGGGAGAGGGTGACTGGTGCTACATTCGAGGAGGTTGTGGATATTGCCCGAGAGATTGAGTTTGTTTATCGCCAGGAGCGAGAGGAGAGGGAGGCCAAAAGGCCTCAAGGTTCTGGGAGTTATAGTGGTGCTCCTTAAAGGGGCCTGTTTTAGCATGGCAGAGGCCATCCATTTAGGCCTGCTCAGCCAGCACACCCAGGTTATCATGGGGAATCATCGGGTCATGGTTGTCACAATTCACATCAAGGCCAATCATCACTTAGTGCCCTTCTATCTCAGAGTTCATCCCGTGCTCCCTCAACTCAGGGCTCTTCTATGCCGAGTGCATCTGCTAGACACTCTGGTGGGAGGGGTTCCCTTAAGTCCCCTTCTCCAGCACCTGGGAGTTGTTATAAGTGTGGCGAGATGTGTCACATGTAAAGGCAGTATCCTCATCATTTTGCTAGTTCATCCCAGCAGAGGGGTCAGTTATCGGCTTCAGCGCCAATTGCTTCACCACCACCCGCCCAGCCATCTAGGGGTGGAGGTCAGTCGACCAGGGGTCGCCCCAGAGAGGGAGATCGATCAGGGGGTGGTCAGACCAGTTTCTATGCTCTCCCAGGCAGACCCGATGCTATTGCTTCTGATGCTGTTATTACAGGTATTGTTTCAGTCTGCCACAGAGATGCCTCTGTATTATTTGATCTCGGATCCACCTTTTCTTATGTGTCATTATACGTTTCTTGTTATTTAGGTACACCCCTGTGAGTTTCTTGCTTTACATGTTCATGTATCTACCCCGCTGGGTGATACTATTGTTGTAGACCGTGTGTACCAGTTGTATGTGGTGACTATTGGGGTTTTGAGACCCGAGCGGATATTTTATTGTTGAGTATGGTGGATTTCAATGTTATTTTGGGCATGGATTGGTTATCTCTGTGTCGCGCTATTCTAGATTGTCATGCTAAGACAGTCACATTGGCTATACTAGGTGTGCCACAAATCGAGTGGCGAGGTGTGACTGATTATGTTCCTAGTAGAGTGATCTCTTTCTTGAAGGCCCAGTTTATGGTTGGGATGGGTTGTCTCTCGTATCTTTCCTTTGTGAGGGATGTAGGAGCTAAGACTCCTAGTATTGATTTTGTTCTAGTTGTGATGGATTTCCCTGATGTATTTCCTGCAGACTTGCCGGGCATGCCACCGGATAGGGATATTGATTTTGGTATTGACCTAGTGTCGTGCACTCAGCCCATTTCTCTTTCACCGTATCATATGAAAACAGAAAATTTGAAGGATTTGAAGGATCAGCTTTAAGAACTCCTTGATAAGCGGTTCATTCGGCCTAATGTGTCACTTTGGGGTGTGCCGATTCTATTTGTAAAGAAGAAGGATGGCACAATGAGAATGTGCATTGATTATAGGCAATTGAACAAGGTAACAATTAAGAACAAGTATCCTTTGCCTCGCATTGATGATTTATTCGACCAGCTTCAGGGAGTGAGGGTGTTCTCCAAGATTGATCTCCATTCAGGTTATCACAAGCTGAAGATCAGGGGTTCGGATATTCTTAAGATGGCCTTCAGGACAAGATATGGTCATTATGAGTTCCTGGTTATGTCTTTTGGGCTGACCAATGCCCCAACAGCATTCATGTATTTGATGAACAGCGTGTTCCAACCTTATCTTGACTCGTTTGTCATAGTCTTCATTGATGATATTCTGGTGTATTTGCGTAGTCAAGAGGAGCACGCAGAGCATTTGAGGGTTGTGTTGTAGAGATTGAGGGTGGAGAAGCTTTATGTAAAGTTCTCCAAGTGTGAGTTTTGGCTCGGTTCAGTGGCATTCTTAGGACACGTGGTGTCCAGTGAGGGTATTCAGGTTGACCCAAAGAAGATAGAGGCGATTCAAAGTTGGCCCACACCATCCTCAGCTATAGAGATTCGTAGTTTTCTTTGTTTGGTAGGCTATTATCGCCGTTTTGTTCAGGGATTCTCATCTATCACATCGCCCTTGACCAAGTTTATTCAGAAGGGTGCTTAATTTGTATGGTCAAACGAGTGTGAGGAGAGCTTTTAGAAGCTCAAGACAACCTTAACCACAGCTCCAGTATTAGTTTTGCCATCAACTTCAGGTTCATATACCGTGTATTACGATGCTTTGAGAGTAGGGATTGGTTGTGTGTTGATGTAGGAGGGTAGAGTTATTTCTTATGCCTCTCGTTAGTTAAAGCCCCATGAGAAGAACTACCCCATCCACGATTTGGAGTTGGCTGCCATAGTTCACACGTTGAAGATTTAGAGCCATTACTTGTATGGCGTATCTTGTGATGTGTTCACTGGTCATTGCAGTCTTCAGCATTTGTTGAAGCAAAAGGATCTTAATTTGAGGCAAAGATGGTTAGAATTTCTTAAGGATTATGATATCACTATATTGTACCCTCCGGGGAAGGCCAATATGGTGGTCGATGCCTTGAGCCGAAAGTCAATGAGTATGGGGAGCTTGGCATATATTCCAGTTGGGGAGAGACCTCTAGCAGTTGATGTTCAGGCCTTGGCCAATCGGTTCGTGAGGTTGGATATTTCGGAGTCCAGTCAAATATTGGCTTGTATGGTTTCTCAGTCTTCTTTATATGATCGCATCAGAGAGCGCTAGTATGATGATCTGCATTTACTTGTCCTCAGGGATAGAGTTAAGTATGATGATGCCATAGATGTGACCATTGCTGATGATTAGGGATAGAGTTCAGCTGTTTATTGTTGAAAAAGGATTTTACTTGACTTTTCACTGGTGTACTTCTTTTAAATGGTTTTACTGCTTCATTAAAGAGTGCCTTGTGCTTTATGTGTTTCCTTACTTTCAGTCATTATTTATATTTATTACTTACTGAGTTGGAGTACTCACTTTACTCCATGCACCCTGTGTGCAGATTCAGGCGAAGCTGTTCCCGCTCCCGAGTGTTTATTCATTCCAGCTTCAGGCGGATCTCGCAGAGTATTTAGGTAGTTGTTGGCATTCGCAGCCTGGAGCTCCTCCTTATCTCTTTTCCTTTATGTCCTTCGTTCAGTACTAAACTCTGTAGTTTACATTTTGAGTGTTCAGCATTGTTAGATGCTCGTGACTTGTGACACCACGGTTAGGGCTGTGTTGGGTTGTACTTCCGCACTTTATTGATATTATCCGCTACTTAGTATTATTAAATCATATTTTAGACTGATTTATGTTGTTTAACTTTTTTAAAAAGTGAATTGTGTTTAATTGGACGGCCTTGTCTTCACGAGATGCGCCATCACGATCGGGTTCGGGTTTAGGGTCGTGACACTCGGCTCGCAAATGCGAAGCTTTATCGCAAATGCAAAGATGACTTGAGCTGTCTTGGTCGCAAATGCGGCGAATCTATCGCAAATGAGATATTGCAATTGCAAAGAGTCCCTCGCAAATGCGAAGGAGATAGGATTCCTTCGGTGCTTGTATTGTTCATGCCTTATGTGATGATTTCTATTGTTGAACAAGGCTTGTAGAAGTAATATTGGTATTTGAACATTGAAGAACGTTGACTCAAGTGGTAAAATGATTTGTGGAAGTATTATTGGCAATTGAACATTATAGAGCATTGGCTCAAGTTGTAAATTGCGTTGTGAAGTAAATGTTAAAAAGAGAAGAGTATTATGATATTGTCTCCCTTGCCGGGACGTTGTTATTTCTAATGTTATCTCACTTGCCGAGATGTTATTGTTTTTTATATTGTTTCCCTTGCCGAGATATGATTGTTGTACTATTGTTCCCTTGCCGGGATTATATTTTAATTTTATTGATTCCCTTGCCCTTATTGCTTTGTGATTGTTGTTTGTATAAGGAAGAGTGTTAAAGCACGAAGGGCAAGCCGTGCATGATATTTTTGAGAGAGTGTTAAAGCATGAAGGGTGATACCGTACCGGACGATGTACAATTCCGTACCTTTATATGAGTGATAATGCACGAAGGATCATTCCATGCCATGATTATGTGAGGTAAAAGCACGAAGGGTGATGTCGTGCCAATTATATTAATTTTTCGGTGAGGACGAGAGTAAAATCATGAAGGGTGTGTACTTGTCTTTGATTTCCTGATTTCTATTGATAATTGAGTTTTGGTGTTCTTTACATTTAACTATTGTTTCTGTTGTTACTTGTTGTTCCCTGCAGC
>MU698771.1:0-20848 GCA_026770625.1 Nicotiana glauca | reverse complement strand
GTCCCCGCCCCCTTTTTTTTTCTTTTTCTTTCTTCTTTTCGTTGAAAGTGCATAAAAATCTATATTAACATGGGTTGGAGGGTAGCTCATATAGTTTTAGCCATTCGCCATGCGGTGAGGAATAATTTATGTAACATTTCTCTCACTTCTCACCTAATATAGTTCATAAAGTACTTTTTACAAAAAAAAACTAAAGACAAAACTAACCGTTTGATCATAGATCCCAAATTTATTTTTTAAAATTTAATTTGGGTGAAGTTTGGTTTGAAGATAAAAATGTGTTTGGACATACGTTTTCAAAATATATTTTCCTACTTTATTTTGAAAAAACATGTATATAATTCTCAAATATTAAAATTTTGGCCCAAATTCAGCTCAATAGCTGATTTTGGAATTTAAAATTTTTGATTTGGGATGTGGTTAAAATATAAGCAAAATTTATAGCCAAATATAAATTTTAAAAATAAATTTCAAATTTATTTTAACAAAATTTATGATTAAACGGGCCTAAATGAATATAGAAAATCAGTCACTGACAAATGGTATCTACTTGCACGAGTTTTTTGAGACTACTAGCTGTCATTGAAGTGGCTCCTGAAAATTAAGAATATAAAAAGTGTGGATTTAAATTATTGAAGTGCCAAGTTGAGATAATTTATTCCAATTGTCAACTAAGATAACCACACAACAACAAAAAATGTGAAAGAAAGGGAGAAATTAGAAATAGACACACTCCATAGATATAGAAAGACTTTATTTTAATAATCCAGGGGTCAAATTAAGAAAACCTATTCCAGATCTAATCTTTCGATATCGTACAATTTAATTATTTTCTTTTCTTTTTCTCCCTTTTCGCCCACATATTTTAAGAAGCTATGTTTGGAAAATAGGAAGGCGATGACTTATAACATGTTTGGTTAAACTTCCGCTCAAGTCAAAAGTGCTTTTGATTCAAAAAATACTTTTTTTTTCTCAATTTGTTTGTTGGCTAAGTTTTTGTTTGGGAGGGGAAGGGGAAGGGGAAGTACTTTTGGCTAAAATAAAAAAAAAGTAGTTCTCTCAAAAGCAAAAACAAAAACAATTTTGACTTTTTTTACTACAAAAAATATCCTTAGTGAAATATTATATATATCAAAATAAACTTACTTAGTTTAACCTATTAAGTTCTACATATAATAACTTTTAGGATGGGCTTTCATATTTATTAAATAATTTTTTGCTATATTTAAATATCTTTAAAGAATAAAGCACTTTTCGATTTTAATTTTATATTTTATTTAAATGAAATAAAAAAAACTTAATTATTATATTTAATAAGAAATATTTGTGATTATTTATCTACTTGCATATATAACATAAACTACAAAGTAAATCTCTTAATGTCTTTATTCTTGATACTTAAAACTACTTTTGAAAAGCTTTGTCAAACATATATTGTTGAAAAGTGTTTTTAAATTGATTAGTCACACACAAACTGTTTTTTTTTTAAAAATACTTAAAAACACTTTAAAAAAAATACCTCACAAAATAAAATAATTTATTCAGTTGGCCGAACATGTTATTAGTTGGATTAGAGGCTCTCCAAACCTTAAGAAGAGGTCTCCATTATGCTTTTGAATAAGTGGCATGTATCACATATATTTAATAAAATTTATACACACGAATTTTATGTGAACTTATAGCATGTTTGACCAAGCTGAAATATCTGCTTATTTTGGCATGTGCTTTTCAAATAAGTACTTTTAGAGAAAAGTCATTAGTGTTTAACTAATCAATCTTAAAAGTGTTTTAAAGCAATAATTAGTGTTTGATCAAATTTTTCAAAAAGTGCTTTTAAGTATTAAATTTCGAATAAGGACATGAAGAGGATTACTTAATAGTTAATAGTATATGAATAAATAAATAATCTCAAATATTTTGTCACGACCCTAGTTCGCCCTCCGTGAATTGTCGTGACGGCACCTATTCCCTATGATTAGGAAGCCTAACAAGTGCGGAAAACAATCGAAACATTGCAGAAGTATAACTTAAAACCAAGATTTAACAAAACAGAAACGAAATGTAAAATGCCACTCGGCACATACAACACAATATCTCCAACTTCTACAATACTATCCCAAAACTCGAAAACTCACGGGAACACAAGCTGAGAGAAATATAGTAAAATATTATAACTCCGGAATGTCTACATTAACAGTACGATAGAAGGGAAAATATTACAAGGTAGAATAAAGATGGAGACTCTTCGGTCTGCGGACGCGGCAGATGTACCTCGAATCTCCAAAGCTCTCCCTGCCTTAAGGATGATAAATCTGTGCAGCAGTACCTGGATCTGCACATAAAAATGCGCAGAAAGGGCATGTGTACACCACAGCGGTATTCAGCAAGTACCAAGCCTAACCTCGGTTGGGTAGTAACGAGGAATGTTAGGGCCCTACTGAGGTATATATACATATACAATGACAAGACATTACAATAAACAGTAACACTGATAGTCGATAATAAAGATTTACACAGTATAATAATAGTGCAGTAACGAAAACAGAGATAAGGGTAAACTACAAGGAAATACCCCTCACAACAAGATAAATAATTGAGATCTCTTGGTATCCTCAATATACACTCTAGGATCTTTTGGTATCCCGAAGATCTCTTGTTATCCTCATTACTTATGCCAGGGATCTCTTGGTATCCCGAGGATATCTTGGTATCCTCAATACACGTGCCAAAGATCTCTTGGTATCCCGCACCTCAATCCAGATCATAATTACGCATAGGGAACCTCCTGGGATGCCGTCTTGTAGTCCCAATTTAAAGCACACAGCAGCAGTTCAAGGATATCAAAATAAATACTAAGTCCGTAATAAGTAAACAGTAAATTCTAGCCTAACATGCTTCATGTAAGGTAATTAAGGCAGTTTAAGCAATAGGCAATTAATTTACCTAAGCATGCTCTTCTAAACTCACACAGGCGATGTTTGCAAGTAAAATAAAACAAGAAAAGAACTCAGTTTAAATACTTAAAGTAAAACAGGATTTCCAAAAATTAGCTCAAGTACGCGCTCGTTGCCCCACGTACAAGGCATTCAATTACCAAATATCATATCTTAAGGGGAAAGGTCCCTCACACAAGGTTAGACAAGCCACTTACCTCGAACAGGCTCAAAATAAAATAGAAACCACACTTTTGCCACGAGTATCCGACTCCAAATGGCCCAAATCTATTCAAATGCAATTGCATATTGTAAATAACATCTCAAGCAACTGATTCTATGATTTAATTCAAAGCTAATATGCAAAATTATGTCAAATAACTAAAATGCCCCTCAGGACAACGTCTCGGAATCGGGTGAAATTTATATTTTGCAAAAACCTCGTACTCTCACGAGTCTATACATAACAATAACACTGAAATCGGAGTCCAAATGACCTCTCAAATCCTCAATTGAAAGTCTAAGAACTTTTTTCCCAATTTCTACCAAAATTCCGGAATAAAATGATGAAATTAACTAAAGATTGATGAAATATAACTAGAAAGGGTTAAAGAATTGTTACCCAGAGATATCCTCTTCAAATCCCTCTCAAAATCGCCCTCTCCTGAGCCCCAACTCGAATTTTCAACTTTTGAAACCAAACCCTCGAAATTTCATATTTTTGCCTAGCTATTTCTGCATCTGCGGTCATGGGACCGCATCTGCGTTCCCGCTTTTGCGGACAAATCGTCGCATCTGCGATTTTCATTAAATGACCAAGTTTCCGCATCTGCGGTCTCCCACTCACAGATGCGGCTCCGCTTCTACGCAAGATCCACCACATCTGCGGAACCTGATGAACCAACCAAAATATGCATATGCGATCTCCTTGGCCGCATCTGCGGTCCCCAAACCGCAAATGCAAAAATGTCAGAAGCAGCAAAAATTTGCAATCACTTAACTTCAAAATCTTTTCGTCAACCATCCGAAATCATCTCGAGCTCCACGGGACCTCAACCAAAAGCACCAATAACACCTAATACCTCATTCAAACTTGTATCAATCCTTAAACCACCTAGACCAACATCAGAAACTCGAATTAATCAAGGATTTATGCCTAAGAACTCCAAATTTTCTCAAAATATGCTTTCGCTCAAAACCATAACCAAATCACATCCGAATGACCTGAAACTTTGCACACACATCAAAAATGACATAACGGAACTATTACAACTCTCGGAATTCCATTCCGACCCTCGGATCAAAATCTCACTATTGAACCAAAAACTTCAGAAATTCAACCTTCGGCATTTCAAGCCTAAATTAGCTACGGACCTCCAAAATAAATTCGACCACGCCCCTAAACTCGAAATCACCTAACAGAGCTAACAGAACCATCGAAATACCATTCCGAGGCCGTCTTCACACTGTCCGACTACGACCCACTTTCCAACACTTAAGCTCTCATTTAGAGAGTAAGTGTCGCAAAACTCTCCGGAACTCAAAACTGAACATCCTGGAAAATCAAAATAGCAAAAATAAACTTGAGGAAAATAATTAATAGGGGATCGGGGTGTGAATTCAAAAAATGACCGGCCGGGTCGTTACATCCTCCCACACTTAAACATTCGTTCGTCCTCGGACGAGCATAAAGACATACCTGAAGTAGTGAAAAGATGAGGGTACCGGCTACGCATATCCTGCTCGATCTCCCAGGTCACCTCCTCGACGGGCTGACCCCGCCACTGAACCTTCACGGACGCAATGTTCTTTGACCTCAGCTTCCTGACCTGCCTGTCCAATATTGCCACTGGCTCCTCAACATAAGATAGATCCTTCTCCAACTAGAATAAGCTGAAATCCAACACGTGCGATGGATCACCGTGATACCTCCGGAGCATCAAAACATGAAATACCGGATGAACCCCTGCCAAGCTGGGAGGTAAGGCAAGCTCATAGGCAACCTCCCCAACTCGCCTCAATATCTCAAAAGGGCCAATAAACCTCGAACTCAACTTCCCCTCCTTCCCAAATCTCATAATGCCCTTTATAGGCAAAACCCGAAGCAGAACCCGCTCTCCAACCATATAGGAAATATCACAAACCTTCCGGTCCTCGTAACTCTTCTGTCTGGACTAGCTGTATGGAGTCTATCCTGAATCCCTTTGATTCTCTCCAAAGCATCCTAAACTAAATCTGTGCCCAATAATCTAGCCTCACCCAACTTGAACCAACCTATCGAAGATCTACATCGCCTACCATATAAGGGCTAGCACTGTGCCATGTGAATGTTGGACTGATAGTTGTTGTTGTAGGCAAACTCTGCCAATGGAAAGAATTGATCCCAAGAACCTCCAAACTCAATCACACACGCACGAAGCATATCCTCAAGAATCTGAATAGTGTGCTCGGACTGCCCGTCCGTCCGAGGGTGAAATGTTGTGCTCAACTCCACTCGAGTACCCAACTCCAGCTGTACGGATCTCCAGAACCACGATGTGAACTGAGTACCTCTGTCTGAAATAATAGAAACTGGAATACCATGCAGACGGACAATCTTCTGGATATAAATTTCTGCTAACCGCTCCGAGGAGTAGGTAGTACACACAGGGATGAAATGCGCGGACTTGGTCAGCCGATCCACAATAACCCAAATGGCATCGAACTTCTTCAAAGTCCATGGGAGTCTAGATACGAAGTCCATGGTGATCTGCTCCCACTTCCACTACAAAATATCTATCTGCTGAAGCAATCCACCCGATCTCTGGTGATCGTACTTCACCTGCTGACAATTAAGGCACCAAGCTACAAACCCAACTATATCCTTCTTCATGCACCTTCACCAGTAGTGTTGCCTCAAATCCTGATACATCTCTGTGCCACGCGGATGAATGGAATATGGAAAATGGTGGGCTTTCTCTAGAATCAACTCCCGAAGCCCGCCGACTTGGGTACACAAACTCGACCCTACATCATCAATACTCCGTCATCACTAGTGGTCACATCTCGAGCATCGCCATGCAACACTTTGTCCTTGAGGACAAGCAAATGAGGTTCATCATACTGCCGCTCCTTGATATGATCGAACAAGGAAGATCGAGAGACCACACAAGCTAGAACTCGGCGAGGCTCCGAAAGATCCAATCTCACAAACTAGGTGGCTAGAGCCTGAACATCCATCGCCATAGGCCTCTCTACTGCTGGTAAATAAGCGAAACTCCCCAAGCTCTCTGCTCGGCGGCTCAAAGCATCGGCCACCACATTGTCCTTGCCCGGGTGATACAAGATAGGGATGTCATAATCCTTCAGCATCTCTAATCATCTCCTCTGGCAAAAATTAAGGTCCTTCTGCTTGAACAGATGCTGCAAACTCTGGTGATTAGTATATATCTCACAAGGCACACCGTACAAGTAATGACGCCAAATCTTCAAGGCATGAACAATGGAAGTTAACTCAAGATCATGGACATGATAATTCTTCTTATGTATCTTCAACTATCTGGACACGTAGGCAATCACCCTAATGTCCTGCATCAATACCGCTCCAAGGCCAACTCTTGAGGTATCACAATAGACATTATAAGACCCCGAACCTATAGGAAATATCAAAATTGGGGCTGTAGTCAGGGCAGTCTTAAGCTTCTGAAAGCTCACCTCACACTCGTCTGTCCACTAGAACAGAGCACCCTTATGGGTCAGTCTGGTCATAGGTGCTGTAATAGACGAAAACCCCTAAACAAATCGATAGTAATAAGCCGCCAAGACAAGAAAACTATGGATATCTGTAGTTGAGGATGGTTTGGGCCAACTGGCCAACTCTGCATGGCCTCCACTTTCTTTGGATCCACCTGAATACCCTTTCCCGAGACCACATGACCCTAGAATGCCACGAAATCCAACTAGAACTCACATTTTGAGAACTTAGCATACAACTTCTTCTCTCTCAAGGTATGGAGCACTGTCCTCAGGTGTTGCTCGTGCTCTCCTCGACTCCGGGAATACACCAGAATGTCATTAATAAAAACGATCACAAACGAATCAAGATATGGCCGGAAAACCACTGTGCATCAGATGCATGAAGGCTGCTGGGGCATTGGTCAGCCTAAATGACATAACAAGGAACTCGTAATGACCATACCGAGTCCTGAAGGTAGTCTTCAGGATATTTGGCCACCGAATCTTCACCTGATAATAACCTGAGCGTAAATCAATCTTAGAAAACACCCGTGCGCCCTGAAGCTAGTCAAACAGATCATCAATATGAGGCAAAGGATAATGGTTCTTCACAATAACCTTGTTCAACTGGCGGTAATCAATATACATGCGCATAGAACCATCATTCCTCTTCACAAATAACATAGGAGCACCCCAAGGCGATACACTGGGCTGAATAAAACCCTTATCTTGTAATTACTGCAATTGCTCCTTCAACTCAGGAGGATCTATACAGTACGGGGGGGGGGGGGGTAGAAATGGGCTGATTGCTCGGCAATAGATTAATGCCAAAATCGATGTCCCTATTGGGTGGCATGCCTGGAAGATCAGCTGGAAACACATCAGGGAAATCTTGTACTACTGGGACTAAATTAAAAGAAGGAGTATCCATACTGGAATCTCTCATGTAAGCTAGGTACGTATCACAACCTTTCTCAACCATACGCTGATCCTTGAGAAAATAAATAACTCTACTCGAAGTGTGACCTAAGGCACCCCTCCACTCAATACGCGCGGTACACCTGGCATAACTAGTGTCACTATTTTGGCGTGACAATCAAGAATAGCATAATGGCACGACAACTAGTCCATGCCCAAAATAATATCAAAATCAACCATACTGAGCAATAATAAGTCAGCTCTAGTCTCGAAACCACTAAGAATAACCAAACATGACCGTTAAACACAGTCCACAACAAGAAAATCTCCCACAAGGGTAGAAACATAAACTGGGAAACTCAAAGAATCCCGAGGTACCCCCAATGCGGAGCAAAATAAGAAGACACATATGAGTAAGTGGAGCCTAGATTGAATAGAACCGATGCATCTATGTGACAAACCAAGATAGTACCTGTGATGATAGAATTGGAGGCGGCGGCCTCAGTACGGCCTGAAAGAGCATAATATCTGGCTTAGCCTCCCCCTCGGGGGAGATCTCTACCTCCATGACCTTCACCTCTGGCTAGCTGGGCCGGTGGAGTATCAACTAGTGCTGGGACCATAGCTTGAGGGCCCTTTCGGGCATGTTGTGGATGAGGAGTCGCACTAGAGACTGGAGGTGCATAATAAGGCTCCTGAGGCCTAGGTGGAGCTGGAATACCACTGGCTTCTGGAAGAGCTAAATGAACAGGGAGAATCATATGACCTCTACCATGAAGACCTGCAGTTGGGACACGGGCACCAGAAAAATGGCCCGACTCTCGAGACCTCTTGGCCTTCCTCTCTTCTCTGTCCCTAGCATGCATACCCTCAATCCTCCTAGCAATTCTCACCAGCTACTGATAATATATATCCATCTATAACTCACAAGCCATGCTACATCTGTTGATGGGAGGAAGCCACTCAATAAACCGACGAACCTTCTCGTGAACCATAGAAATTGAAGCTGGTGCTTGTCTAGTCAAGTCAATGTAATGGACGGTATACACCGAGACAGTCATGGTACCCTGGAGCAAATGATCAAACTCCATGCGCCAGGCATCCCTAAGACTCTTGGGAACATACTCCCTCGTAAACATGTCTGAAAACTGAGCCTAAGTCAGGGAAGCTACCTCATCCGGACTGTCTAACTCATAAGCATGCCACCACTGATAGGCGGCTCCTTGAAGTTAGAAAGTAGTGAAGGAAACCCCGCTCGATCCTGATATGCCCATATTACGGAGAATATAGTAGCACTCCTCCATAAATCCCAAGGTATCCTCTGATGCTAACCCACTGAATACCGGAGGGTCATACTTCTTGAACCACAAAAGTCTCCTCTGCTCATCCTCTGAAGCCACTGCCCTATCCTCGGGCTGAACTGGTACTGCAGGCGACGTAGGTATAACCTCTAAGGCCTTCTTAACATGCACTCACTGCTTAGAAGTGCGGTCGGCGGTAATCTATACTCCTCCCCAGCCTGGGATGTGGCTGCAGCAAAAGGAAGCAACCCTGCCTGAGACAAAGTGGTGTACATACTCATGCACTATGCCAAAGTCTCCTGGAGTGCTAGAATATTAGTGGTAGATGTATCGGGTGTCTGGACCCTGGCTGGTACTGCTGGTGGTAC
Source organism: Nicotiana glauca (assembly GCA_026770625.1). Lineage (NCBI taxonomy): Eukaryota > Viridiplantae > Streptophyta > Magnoliopsida > Solanales > Solanaceae > Nicotiana > Nicotiana glauca. The sequence goes on along the minus strand of MU698771.1, from coordinate 11,614 downwards.
CTCGGTGACAGCTCGCACGGGCGCTCTAGCTGCACCACGAGCGTGTCCTCAACCTCTACCCCGACCCCAACCTCTAACGGTTGTAGTAGGAGGCGCGGGTGCTTGATCCTCTCGGGTAGTGCGTGTCCTCACCATCTGTGAGAGAATAGAAAGACAGAAGTTTAGCTCTGATATAAAAAATATCACACGACAAGGAATTTAAATGAAGTGGAATTTTTCTTCCTAACAGTCACACATCCTCTCGTAGATAAGTACAGACGTCTCCGTACCGATCAGTGAGACGCTAATAAATTGACCTATGTTCCGTGACTCATATGAACCTAGAGATCTGATACCAACTTGTCACGACCCCAGTTCAACCTCCATGAAATGCCGTAATGACACTTAGTCTCTACGACTAGGTAAGCCTAACAAGTGCGGAAAACAATTGAAACCTTGCGGAAGTATAACTTAAAACCAAGATTTAACAAAATGGAAATGAAATGTAAAATGCCACTCGGCACATACAACACAATATCTCCAACTTCTACAATACTATCCTAAAACCCGAAAACTCATGGCAATATAAGTTGAGAGAAATTTAGTAAAATGCACTAACTGCGGAATGTCTACATCAACAGTACGATAGAAGGGCAAATACCACAAGATAGAATAAAGATGGAGACTCTTCGGTCTGCGAATGCGGTAGATATACCTCGATGTATCCAAAGCTCTCCCTGCCTCAAGGATGATAAGCCTGTGCAGCAGTACCTGGATCTGCACATGAAAACCATGCACAGAGGGCATGAGTACACCAAAGTGGTACTCAGTAAGTGCCAATCCAAACCTCAGTTGGGTAGTGACGAGGAAGGTCAGGGCCCTACTGAGGTAAATACATATATATATATATATATATATATATATATATGCAAAGACAAGACATGGCAATAAACAATAACATTGAGAGTCGATAATAAAGATCTACATAGTATAATAATAGTGCAGTAACAGAAACAGAGATAAGGGCAAACCATAAGGAAATACCCCTTACAGCAAAATAAATAATCGGGATCTCTTGGTATTCTCAATATACACTCTAGGGATCTTTTGGTATCCCGAGGATATCTTGGTATCCTTATTACATATGCCAGGGATCTCTTGGTATCCTCACTATACGTGCCATGGATCTCTTGGTATCCCGCACCTCAATCCAAATCATAATTACGCATAGGGGATCTCCCGGGATGCTGTCCCGTAGCCCCAATTTAAAGCACACAATAGCAGATCAAGGATATCAAAATTAATACTAAGTCCGTAATAGGTAAATAGTAAATAAAAGCCTAACATGCTTCACGTAAGACAGTTAAGGCAGTTTAAGCAATAAGCAATTAATTCAACTAAGCATGCTCTTCGAAACTAACACAGGCTATGTTTGCAAGTAGAATAAAACAAATAAGAAAATAACTTAGTTTAAATACTTAAAGTAAAAATGGATTTCCAACAATTAGCTCAAGTGCTCGCTTGTCACCTCATGTACAAGGCATTCAATTATCAAATGTCATATCCGAAGGGGAAAGGTCCCCCACACAAGGTTAGACAAGTCACTTACCTCGAAATGACTAAAAATCAACTCGAAACCACACTTTTGCCATGAGTATCCGGCTCCAAATGGCCCAATCTATTCAATTCAATTGCATATTCTAAATAACATCTTAAGCAACTAATTTTACGATTTAATTCAAAGTTAATACGCGAAATTATGTAAAATGACCAAAACGCCTCTGAGGCCAATGACTTGGAATCGGGTAAAATTTATATTTTCAGAAACCTAGTACTCTCACGAGTCTATACATAGCAAGAACACTGAATTCAGAGTCAAAGTTACCCTTCAAATCCTCAATTAAAGGTCTAAGAATGTTTCCCCCAATTTCCACCAAAATTACGGAATTAAATGATGAAATTAACTAAAGTTTTATGGAATAAAACTAGAAAGGGTTAAATAATTGTTACCTAGAGATCTCTTTTCAAATCCCTCTCAAAATCGCCCTCTCCCGAGCTCCAACTCGATTTTTCAACTTTTGAAACCAAACCCTCGAAATTCATATTTCTGCCCTGCTATTTCCATATCTGCGGTCATGGGACCGCTTCTACGGTCATGGGATCGCATCTGCGGTCCCGCTTCTGCGGAAAAATCATCGCATCTGCGATTTTTATTAAATGATCAAGTTTTTGCATATGCAATCTCCCACTCACAAATGTGGTTTCGCTTCTGCGGAAGATCCACCGCATCTGCAGAACGTGATGAACCAACAAAAATCTACTTCTGCATTCTCCTTGGCAGCATCTGCGGTCCCCAAATTGCAGATGCAAAAATATCAAAAGCAGCTAAAATCTGCAGTCTCTTAACTTCAAAATCTTTCCGTCAACCATTCGAAATCATCCCGAGGCCCCGGGACCTCAACCGAAGTCACCAACAACACCTAATACCTCATTAAAACTTTTACGAATCCTTAAACTACCTAAAACAACATCGAAAACTTGAATAAATCAAGGATTTAAGCCTAAGAACTCCAAATTTCCTCAAAATACGCTTTTGATCAAAACCCTAACCAAATCACATCCGAATGACCTGAAACTTTGCACACATATCATAAATGACATAACAGAACTACTGCATCTCTCGAAATTCAATTTCAACCCTCGGATCAAACTCTCACTATTGAACCGAAAACTTCCAAAATTCAACCTTCGGCATTTCAAGCCTAAATTAGCTATGGACCTCAAAAATACAATCCGACCATGCCCTACACCCGAAATCACCTAACGGAGCTAATAGAACCATCAAATTTCTATTCCGAGGCGGTCTTCATACTGTTCCGACTATGGCCCACTTGCCAATACTTAAGCTCTCATTTAGGGACTAAGTGTCCCATAACTCTCCGGAACTCAAAACCGAACATCCCAGCAAATTAAAATAATAGAAATAAACTTGGGAAAAACAGTTAATAGGGGATCGGGGCGTAAATTTCAAAAATGATCGACTGGGTCGTTACATATTTATTATTAAAAATAATACTTAAGTTTTTTCATTTTATTTAGGTAAAACATGGAATAAAATTTAAAAGTACTTTAATTCTTTCAAGACAATTTAAATATATCAAAAAATTATTTAACAAATATAAAAATATTCATCTCAAAAGTCACAATATATTAGAAAGCTATCCTAAAATAAAAAGGAACATTTGTACATTAGGAGTGTCCAATAATATAATCTCTAATTCTAAGTATTAGGTTTAAAATAAATAAGGTTAATTTGATATATACCATATTTTGCTAAGGGTATTTTGGTAAAAGAAAAGACAAAACTGCTACTCTATGGGGAGAAACTACATTTTTCTGCTTCTCTAAAGCTGCTTCATCTTCTTCCCAAGCGCTTTTTTTCCCCAAAATAACTTGGCCAAACGCCTCAAGTTGAGAAAAAAATAATTTTTGAGGAAAAAAACACTTTTGGAATGGGGAGAAGCTTGGCCAAACAGGCTATTGCCTTGATTTTTTGGGCCAAAAGTGACTATTTTGGCAAAAAAATAATTTGCTTCTAAAATGATACAAGCATGCAACATGCCCTCCAACATCTAAACATTACACTTGGACTGCCGTCCGTCTGAGGGTGAAAAGTTATGCTCAACTCAGCCCGAGTACCCAACTCTCTCTGCACGGCCCTCCAAAACTGCGATGTGAACTAAGTACATCTTTCTGAAATGATGGATACTGGAACCCCATGCAAGCGAACGATGTCTTGGATATAAATCTCTCCTAACCGCTCTGAAGAATAGGTGGTACACACAGGAATGAAGTTCACGGACTTGGTTTGTTGATCCACAATCACCCAAATAGTGTCGAACTTCTTCAAAGTCCGTGGGAGTACAAATACAAAGTCCATGGTGATCCGCTCCCACTTACACTAGAATATCTATCTGCTGAAGCAAGCCACCCAGTCTCTGATGCTCGTACTTCACATGCTGACAGTTGAGACACCGAGCTACAAATTACACAATTTACTTCTTCATCCTTCTCCACTAATAGCGCTGTCTCAGATCCTGGTATATCTTCGCGGCACCTGGATGGATGGAATACCGCGAGCTATGGGCCTCCTCCATAATCAACTCCCTAAGACCATCTACATTCGGCACATATATCCGGCCCTGCATCCTCAACACCCCATCATCACCAATATTCACATCTCTGGCATTGTCATGTTGAACTCTGTCCTTAAGGACAAGCAAATGAGGATCAGCATACTGGCGCTCTCTGATGTGGTCAAACAAGGAAACCGAGAAACCACACAAGCTAAGACCTGACTGGGCTTCGAAATATCAAACCTCACGAATCGATTAGCCAACGCCTGAACTTCAACTACAAGAGGTCTCACCCCAACAGGAATATATGCCAAATTGCCCAACTCACCGCCTTTCTACTCAAGGCATTGGCCACTACATTGGCCTTCCTGGATGGTACAAGATAGTGATGTCATAGTCCTTTAGCAGCTCCAACCATCTCTGCTGCCTCAAATTGAGATCCTTTTGCTTGAACAAGTGCTGGAGGCTACGATGATCAGTAAATACCTCACAAGACACACCATACAAATAATGCCTCCAACTCTTCAAAGCGTGCACAATGGTAGCCAACTCTAGATCATGAACAGGGTAGTTCTTCTAATGGGGTTTCAACTGACAAGAAGCATAAGCAATCACTCTACCCTACTGCATCAACACACACCTGATACCAACTCTCGAAACATCATAATACATTATATATGAACCTGAAGCTGATGGCAAAACTAACATTGGAGCAGTGGTCAAGGCAGTCTTGAGCTTCTAGAAGCTCGCCTCACACTCATCCGACCACATGATAGGCTCACCCTTTTGAGTCAAAGGGCAATGCAATAGATGAAAATTCCTAAACGAACCGACGGTAATAACCTGCCAAACCAAGAAAGCTATGAATATCTGTGGCTAAGGATGGCATGGGCCAACTCTGAACTGCCATTATCTTCTTCGAATCAACCTGAATACCCTCGCTGGACACCATGTGCCCCAAGAAAGCCACTGAACAGAGCCAAAACTCACACTTGGAGAACTTTGCATACAGCTTCTCCTCCCTCAACCACTGCAATACCACTCTTAAATGCTTCATGTGCTCCTTTTGACTGCGGGAATACACCAGAATATCATCAATGAATACAATAACAAATGAGTCGAGATAAGGCTAAAACACGTTGTTCATCAAATGTATGAACGTTGTTGTGGCATTGGTCATCCCAAAAGACATCACAAGGAACTCATAATGTCTATATCGAGTTTTTAAAGTTGTCTTAAGAATATCCAAGTCCCTGATCTTCAACTGGTGATACCCTGAACGGAGTTCAATCTTGAAGAACACTCTCGCTCCCTGAAGCTGGTCAAATAAATCATCAATACGAGGCAAAGGATACTTGATCTTGATTGTGACCTTGATCAACTGCCTATAATCAATGCACATCCTCATAATGCCATCATTCTTATTCATAAACAGAACAGGCGCACCCCAAGGCGACACACTAAGCCGAATAAACCCTTTATCAAATAGTTCCTGAAGCTACTTTAACCCCTTCAACTTTGCCGGTGCCATACGATACGACGAAATAGAAATAAGTTGAGTGCCCAGCACCAAATCAATACCAAAGTCAATATCCATGTCCGATGGCATGCCGGAGAGGTCTGTAGGAAACACATCCAGAAAGTCCCTCACTACCGGAACTGAATCAATGGTAGGCATCTCTGCACTGACATACCTCACAAAATATAAGTATGAAATACAACCTTTCCCAACCATCCGTTAGGCCTTCATAAATGAAATCACCCTACTAGGGACAAAATTAGTCGAACCTCGCCACTCAATTCGTGGAACACCCGGCATAGCTAACGTTGCTTTCTTAGCATGAAAATCCAAAATAGCACAACACAAAGATAACCAATCCATGCCTAATATCAAATCAAAATCGACCATAAAACCAACAGAAGGTCCACTCGGGTCTCCAAACCCCTAATAGTCACCACACATGACCGATATATACGGTCTACAACAATAGTATCGCCCAGCGGAGTAGATACACAAACAGACGAAATAAGAGACTCACGAGGCATATCCAAATAACAAGTAAAATATGATGACATATAGGAAAAAGTGGAGCCAAGATCAAATAACACAGAGGCATCTCTATGTTAAACCGAGATGATACTTGTAATCACAGCATCTGAAGCAATAACATCGGGTCTAGCTAGAAGTGTAGAGAAACGAGCCTAACCACCACTTAATCGACCTCCCCCTCTGGAGCGACCCTTAGTTGATTGTCCTCCACCTCTAGCTGGCTGGGTGGGTGGTGAAGTAACTAATTGCTAAAGCAGACGGCTAAATTCTTTGCTGGGATGAACCCCAAAGACGACGAGGACACTACCTCCACATATGCCCTCCACACTCATAAGAACTCCCTCGTGCTGGAGACGAGGACTGAAGGGAACCCCTAGCACCGAGATGACTAGTAGAAGAACCTGATATAAAAGAACCTTGAACTGACGAAGCACGGGACAAACTCTGGGCTTGAAGGGTATTGAGCAATGAATGGCCCTGATGAGAACTGTGAGAACCATGGACCAATGATGCCCCACGATAACCTGGGCGAGTTAACTGAGCATGCCTGAAAGGACTACTTTTTCCTTGATGAAACTGACCCCCGTGATGAGTACCACTAAATCCACCCTGACCACGAGGCTTCTTAGCCTCCCTCTCGAACCTCTCCTGACCATGAACCATCTCAATCTATCGAGCTATGTCCACAACCTTATCGAAGGTAGCACCAAACACTCTCTCTTTGGTCATAAGCAACCGAAACTGATAATCGAGTCCATCTATAAACCTCTTCATCCTATCTCGATCTGCAGGAACCAATCAGACCGCATGATGAGCCAACTCGGAGAACTGCATCTCATACTATGAAATAGATCCGTCACTCTAACGAACCTTCTTAAACTGCCTATGTAACTCCTCTCGATGAGACTCTGGTACAAACTTCTCCAGAAAGAGACCGAAGAACTGCTACCAAGAAAGGGGCACTGTTCCAACTGGCCTACGCCTCTCGTAATACACCAACCAACTAAGTGCAGCCCCTAAGAACTGGAAAGTAGTGAATGAGACACCACTGGTCTCCAAAATACCAGTGGTCTGAAGCATCCTCTGACACTTGCCCAATAAACCCTGGGCATCCACCCCATCTGCACCACTAAAAGCCGAAGGCTAAATTTTACTAAATCTCTCCAACCTGTTCTGCTCGTCCTCTAGCATAATAGGATCTATATAGTCCTAATCAGCAGTAACCGGCTGGGCTAGAGGTGCCCTTGGTGTCTGAAGTCCATGCACGAACTGCTCAAGTGTGCGAGTGGCGAGAGTCTGAGTTCCTCCCTTAGTCTAAGAAGCAGTTGCGGCTGTAGCAACTGAGACCACCTGAGCTAGGCCAGTGCACACTGATAGAATCTGGGCCAGGGCCTCATGAAGGCCTCAGATGACAATAGGCACAGCCGGTCCCTGAGTTGGTACTGCTGGAGCGAGCCACTAAGATCTGATCCTGAACTAGGGCGGCTGGTGGGTCTGTAAGTGCTGCCCTAGCTGCTGTGTGGGCTACACCCCTCCCCCTACCATGGTCTCGACCGTGTCCTCGGCCACTAGTGGCCCCAACTGGTGGTACTGGTGGTCGTCTATCCTAATCGGTAGCACGTGCCCTTACCACCTATGAGAGAATAGAATAACAAAAGTTTGTATTAGAATTAACATATTCGCATGACAAAAATTCAAGAATATGAAGTTTTTCCTAAAAAGGTTCTGCAGCCTCCCGAGCATAAGTACAAATGTTTCCGTACCGATCTGCGAGACTCTACTGAACCCTCTCATGACCCGTGAGACCCATGTAACCTAGGCGCTGATACCAACTTCTCACGACCATAAAATGGACCCAGTCGTGATGTCGCCTATCGTGAAATTAGGCCAGCCGACACAATCCCAAAACAAACCAGCAAATCATGAAAAATCAATTTAAGTCATTAATTACCTAAAATCTCATGGTGTAAGTTCAAATAACCAGTGTAGAAGAAAAATAATACAAGCCCGACATCAGGGTGTCACCAGTCATGAGCAACTACAAACTCGTCTAGAATTAAGAAAAGGACAACATAGTCCGAAATAAAAATACTGTGACAATCCGAGTAAGATAAGAAGGAGAAGCACAGGGTTGCGAACGCCAAGCAACTACCTACTCAACTCCGGAGACTTGATGGAAGATTAATCAACACTCACTATCGCGTCCTAAGACTCCTGGATCTGCACACAAGGTGCAGAGAGTAATGTGAGTACGCTAACTCAGTAAGTAATAAAATTAAAAGCCGATGAGCAATAAGAAAATAGGCAATTCCACGTCATAGCACTACAATAAAACAGTATATGTCCAGAACAATAAAGTAAATCAATTAACTCGTAAAAATAACTCAGTTCAATAAAACTTTTTTAAATCATCTTTTAATAGTTTCAAACGAGTGATGAAAATAGTGAGTAAAAGGGATAGAAACGTAAACAATCCCTCGGGAAAAACATGTACCATAAACCGCCCCTCGGGCAAAATATCAACAGAACCATCCCCTCGGGCTACATCACAATCACTTGTAATCAGCCCCTCGAGCAACAATATGAAACAACAATAACCCCTCGGGCAATATCACATCACTCACACTGGGTACCCATGCTACTAGGGGTGTGTAGACTCTGGAAGGGCTACAGCCCAAGCTCTAACATAAGCCATCTCATGGCGTAACAAATAAGGCCCTCGACCTCTCATTTAGCACAAATCAGTACAACTTGTCGTGGTGCGCAGCCCAGTCCCATGATAGATATACTTACAACACAGGCCCTCGACCTTACTCAGTCAGAACTCACTTAAGCCCTTCTGGCTAATAGTAAAATAGGTACTCAGCTCAAATATCATTTATAAAATCAAAAGGAGTGAATAAAATTTGAGATATGAAATCAGCAAAAGCATAGCATGACTCCGTGTAAATATTATCAAAAACAGTAAGGAAACAGTAGTAAAATTCCCCTAAGGGTCAAAACAGTCGGCCCAAGGCCCAAACACGTCATTCAACCCCAAATATAGTAATACTTTCTAAAACACAACAATATCAAATATTTTTCAATCAAATACTCGACTTAATAGTCATACGGGATGGACCAAGTCATCATCCCCAATGGTACATGACCCTACGCTTGTCATCTAGCATGTGCGTCACCTCAAAATAGGACAACGATGTGAAATCTAGGATTTCATACCCTAATGACAACATTTACAATCATTACCTACCTCAAACCGCTCGAAACTCTAGCTCGCAATGCCTTTACCCCTCAAATCAGCCTCAACTTGCCCCGAAGCTATCCAAAAATCAGAATAATAACATCAAAATAGGCAAAAGGATCAAAGGCCACACAAAAATATTCCAATTACATTGAAAATCCCAAAATTGGCCAAAGCCGGTCCCGAGCCCATGTCTCGGAATTCGATAAAAATTACACCACTAGAATCCTTATCCTCCCACGAGTATATATATATCAAGAACATCAAAATCGGACCATAAATGGCCCCTCAAATCCCCAATGGAAGCTGTCTAATACCAAGCCCTAACCCTCAAATTTTAACCCTTAATTTCCAATATTTTCAGGCCTAATCAGTAAAATAATGCCATAGAATCTAGTATTGAGTTCAAAAATCTTACCTCCAAGTGTTATCCCTTTATTTCCTCTTCAAATCCTTCAAAAAGCTCTCAACCCATCTCAAATATGGTGGAACAAAGCTGAAATTTGCGAAGGAAGGCTTATATAGTTTCTGCCCAGGTGTTCTTGCACCTGTGGACCAATTATCGCACCAGTGGACAACTTCGGCGGCCAAAATAACCGCACCTGCGGTTTACACTTTAAGGCCAATCTCCTCATTTGCGGTTGGAACTATGCTCTTGCGGCCCCGCAGGTGCCCTAGATGCTCCGCACCTGCGGTCAAACTCCAGTTGATCTCAGGCCACTTATGTGACCTCCTCTGCATACCTGCGACATCGCACCTACGGTTCCCAATCCGTAGGTGCGGAAATAACAGAAGTAGAAAATCTACAGCACAACTCCAAAACACAAACTCTATGTCAACCATCCAAATCTATCCAGAGGCCCCCGAGACCTCAACCAAAAGTACGAATAAGTCGTATACCACTATTCAAACTTGTACCAATCTTCGGAACACGTAAAAAAACATTGAATCATCAAAACACCCTTGGATTCAAACCTAAGGATTCCAAAACCTCCGAATTCCGCAAACGATAAAAAAGTCTATCAAACCTTATCTGAATGATCTGACATTTTGCACACACATCACAAATGACACAACGGACCTGCTATAATTTCCGAAATTCTATTCCGACCCCGATATCAAAATTTCCACTACCAACTGGAAAACACCAAATTTCTAATTCCGCTAATTCAAGCCTAAATTTACTATAGACCTTCAAAATACATTCCGATCACACACCTAAGTCCTAAATCAGCTAATGAAGCTATTCGAACCATCAAAATTCACATTTGAGACCTTTTTCACATAAGCCAACATCCGGTTGACTTTTCCAACTTAAGCTTACTTAAAAAAACTAAGTGTCTCATTCCTCTCCAAAACCACTCCGAACCCAAACCAACCAACTCGATACCATATAATACAACTAAACAACATATAAAGAAGTTGAAATGGGAAAAATGGAGCGGTAACTCACAAAATGATCGGCCGGGTCGTTACAAAATAGAGGGTTCTATTATATTGTAATTCATTCCATACCAATAATAATTATCTCTCTCTACTTGCTCTGCAATACTCTTCTTTTTCTATTGTTCATAACAAGTTATCAACATAAAACTCCAACCAATTGAGTAGAAGCCTTGGGACTGAGCATAATGATCGTCAATTGGTCCATGAACTTCCTTCTTGATTAAATTCTAAATTTAAGATAAGTATTTTACTTTATTTTTCTCTTTTAAATTCTTGACATTCTTTAATTTGATTTTAAATACAAGCAAAGACGATAAAAATTTGACTGTAACTCTAATGGAGTTTGAATGAAATTATAACCATCCAAAGTGGTAAAATATTTATGTCTTTCCACCATCAAATTCATGTATAATTGGTGGCAAAGAATTTAAAACCTGTCCCATTGAATTCACTTCATTCTTATTCCCTTAAGAAAATGTAATAGCAGTATGTGATAAATCTGAAAGAAGACAAAATTATTACCATGAATGTATCAATATGTAGACATGGTAATAGATGAAATTATAATCTGTTACGACCCCGAATCCCGGTCGTGATGGCGCCCAACATGACTGCTAGGCAAGCCTGACCATTTGCTCACTCAACCCGATTATGAAGCTCAAAATCAACTATTTGAATATCATTTAGATAAAAATCATAATGAATAGCCTCCCAAAGATCTGGGTGTCATGAGTCTAGAGCCTCTAACAATACAGAGTAATA